>JAWPHD010010739.1:0-90486 GCA_037043455.1 Cyrtodaria siliqua | reverse complement strand
CACAAAATAGGATCATGTTATAACTTGAAAACCATATTGTAATAAAACTTGGTACCGGTACATAGGTAGGCATTATCATGGAGATTTTGCATACAATTTTACTTCAGTGATATGGCCAAAATTGTGGTTGTTATGCTGAAAGGAAGCTTCATGCATCTATCCTTATACTCAATAAATTTTCGATATTTACTTCCCTTCAAAAAGAGTTATATATTAATACATAACTTAAAATGGATGTTAATTCTGTGTATGATTCAGTATTATGTGTTGTATTATATTATATTTGTAATATGTTTGTAAAGTTACTGGAATTGGATAGAAGAAAAAAGTGAGATATATCTTTTACAAATTTGTAAGGAAGATTATGTACTCAAACTTATTTGTTAAGGTCGCAAAATGTAGCATGCCTTTGTTATTTGTCTAAATCATAGCCTTTTGTTTGGTCTGATCCAAAAAAGAAATGTACTGTCAAACATCTGACCGGTAGGGGACATCATGTGTTGCAATACTGGAGTATCTTATGTCTAAATTTGCATCAATGTTTTACCCCACTGGTGGGGTGGACACCCTGGGGATTAGACATCAACGATGACAACGAGTTAAGGAATTAGACGGAACCAGGTACCAATATGGGGACAATTGATACTGAGTATTGGCACACCCTGAGGATTTAGACATAAATGGAGGGGGAAAACAGTGATAGGTGCATGATGTCTGTATTGTTTGTATGCATATAGACACTGATGTGGAATGCCACATAATGCTCAATATCTCGTTATATAAACTCTTCTTTTTATCAAGATTTTAAAAGAAACAACAATTTTATTTTTGTTGCCAATCCGATTTCGAGTGTAAGTAGTGTGAAGAATTTGTTCAGGGAAGTTTCTTACCCATATATTTTTCGTACCATAAAAGCAAATCAGAAGATAAGTAAACCTAACGCTTCTAAACTTTATATTATGCTCACACAGTCTTGATATATTTATTCACTTTAAAAAAATGACTGTTTGGTTTCACTGACAATTTGACCTGTGGCACCCCCCCCCCCCCCCCCCCCCCCCCCTTCACCTTTACGCTGTATCCCCTACAAGCTGCGCCAATCCTATTTAAAGCACAACACAGGTAGTGTGCAGATACAAATGGTTTATAGAACAGGTAATGTTTGTAAACACAAGAGTTAAAGTCAGCGTGCCTTTTTAACGAGGTTTCTATTAATGGCTGGGTTTGCAAATTTGAAGGTAATATTATACACAAATACTTCACACAACGTCTCTATTATCTCCAGCGGCTCTAAATGACATATACTGTGTTGATGAGCCGTTAAACAACATTCAAATCAAATAATGTTATCTCCATTATGGTTAACGATAAGCATATTCTGACTTTAATATGCATTAAATGCCATTATCGTAGACTTTCCATATAACTGACATATTTGCCAATTATCATTAATATTATTTGAATGGTTCAAAGCACCTGTTTTGTATACAACCTAGTATTGCTTATATTGCACCAGTTATATAGAGAATGCTTGCCTTTGAAAAGGAACCAGTAATATATAGAATGCTTGCCTTTGAAAAGGAACCAGTTATATATAGAATGCTTGCCTTTGAAAAGGAACCAGTTATATATAGAATGCTTGCCTTTGAAAAGGAACCAGTTATATATAGAATGCTTGCCTTTGAAAAGGAACCAGTTATATATAGAATGCTTGCCTTTGAAAAGGAACCAGTTATATATAGAATGCTTGCCTTTGAAAAGGAACCAGTTATATATAGAATGCTTGCCTTTGAAAAGGAACCAGTATTATATAGAATGCTTGCCTTTGAAAAGGAACCAGTAATATATAGAATGCTTGCCTTTGAAAAGGAAGAAAAGTAACAACTCCAAATGTCACAACCTTTCATCAAATTATATGTTACAAAAGAGAAACACCTGGTGATACTGCATTAATAATCTAAGCAAAACAAAACAGATTAGTAAATAATGGACATCAAGTGACAATTTTCAAGATCTACCCAAACTGGGATGTAAAGAATGTTTCAGTAATAATTAAGCAAAGACATAAATTGTTCAAAACATGGAAGTAATATGTTACAGCAACAGTCTGTCTCCATGTGGTGAAACATTTTGCTAAGTTTTTTTCTGATCCAATCATCCATTGCCTATTTATGGCCCTGACGCAAGTCTGATCTTTAACATGCAATGCAACCTTGATGTAGGTTGCCAGGAGTTCTATCCAACACTTCATCTCTATCTGGGGAACCTTTCTACACAGTATCTTTATGACCTAACTATAACATGCAATGCAAACTGATGTAGGTTGCTGGGAGTTCTATCCAACACTTCATCTCTATGTGGGGAACCTTTCTACACAGTATCTTTAACATGCAATGCAACCTTGATGTAGGTTGTCGGGAGTTCTATCCAACACTTCATCTCTATGTGGGGAACTTTTCTTAAAAGGTGACAGCTCTAGTTTATTTCATACCTTGTCGAACATTCCTCGGAGATCTCCTCGGCGTAACCTCTGCAAAACACAAACATCTGTACATTTTACAAGTGTTTCAAAGCAAGCAAGTTTATATATATTGAATTCCTATTTCAGATGACATAAAATTATTATGAGTTATGAATAGATGTTTGAAGAGATTTTAACACATAAAACAGTTGACGAAGCACTCGGAAGCGTTACAACTTAGAGAATTACGCTAACAAATAAACTGAATAAAATTAAACTAAGCACTATGCCAAATAAATATATGTGTACTAATTTCACTGTATCCCTTACACGCTGCGCCAATGCTAAGCACAACACAGGAAGTGTGCAGATACAAATGGTTTATTTATAGAACAGGTAATGTTTGTAAACACAGAGAGTTAAAAATTTATCGTGCCTTTTTAACGAGGTTTCTATTAACGGCTGGGTTTGCAAATTTGAAGGTAATGTTATACACAGATACTTCACACAATGTCTCTATTATCTCCATTATGGTTAACGATAAGCATATTCTGACTTTAATATGCATTAAATCCCATTATCGTAGACTTTCCATATAACTGACATATTTGCCAATTATCATTAATATTATTAGAATGGTTCAAAGCACCTGTTTTGTATACAACCTATTATTGCTTATATTGCACCAGTAATATATAGAATGTTTGCCTTTGAAAAGGAACCAGTAATATAAAGAATGCTTGCCTTTGAAAAGGAACCAGTAATACATGTATATAGAATGCTTGCCTTGGAAAAGGAACCAGTAATATATAGAATGCTAGAAGTCTGATCTTTAACATGCAATGCAACCTTGATATAGGTTGCCGGGAGTTCTATCCAACACTTCATATCTATCTGGGGAACCTTTCTACACAGTATCTTTATGACCTAACTATAACATGCAATGCAACCTTGATGTAGGTTGCCGGGAGTTCTATCCAACACTTCATCTCTATCTGGGGAACCTTTCTACACAGTATCTTTATGACCTAACTATAACATGCAATGCAACCTTGATGTAGGTTGCCGGGAGTTCTATCCAACACTTCATCTCTATCTGGAGAACCTTTCTACACAGTATCTTTATGACCCAACTATAACATGCAATGCAACCTTGATGTAGGTTGCCGGGAGTTCTATCCAACACTTCATCTCTATGCGGGGAACCTTTCTACACAGTATATTTAACATGCAATGTAACCTTGATGTAGGTTGCCGGGAGTAACACTTCATCTCTGTGTGGGGAACCTTTCTACACAGTATCTTTAACATGCAATGCAAACTTGATGTAGGTTGCCGGGAGTTCTATCCAACACTTCATCTCTATGTGGGGAACCTTTCTACACAGTATCTTTAACATGCAATGCAACCTTGATGTAGGTTGCCGGGAGTTCTATCCAACACTTAATCTCTATGTGGGGAACTTTTCTTAAAAGGCGACAGCTCTAGTTTATTTCATACCTTGGCTGTCACGACGCCTTGGTGTTCTTCTTGGTGGTGTCCTCGGTGTCGGTGTATCTGCAAAACACAAACATCTGTACATTTTACAAGTGTTTCAAAGCAAGCAAGTATATATTATACGGGGAGAATAAACAGTTCACCGTACTGGTGACTGAAAAAAAAAAAGAAGAAAAAAAAGGCCCCTATGGCATATCTATCATCCCCAGGGTGGTGATGAAAGGTTTCGTAAGGAGGCGCTTCCTATTTCTAAATGAGTATGTGTCATATTTACTATTTATTGTTTTCGATTACTGATTTTTATTTATATGTTTTAAGAACTTAAATAGTTTTTTATGAGTTTTTGATATCTTAAACCTCGTATTGTTCGTTTAATAAGATTATCCATTACTATACTAATTTTACTTTTACTGTCCATTACCTTTTATGCTCATATCCTTGCACTACACACTGCGACTCATTATGATCTAGTTCTGTCTTAATTTGGTTGTTACATTCTCTCGCCCCTCCGTCGTTTTAATTTTTATTTAAAGCTTACCTACTTGTTTTATAATGCCTACCCGCACCTACTTTATCCACTTGTTTTATAATGCCTACCCACACCTACTTTATCTACTTGTTTTATAATGTCTACCCGCACCTACTTTATCTACTTGTTTTATAATGCCTACCTGCACTTACTTTAAGTGTTTTATAATGCCTACCTGCACCTACTTTAACTACTAAGTGTTTTATAATGCCTACCTGCACCTACTTTACTAAGTGTTTTATAATGCCTACCTGCACCTACTTTAACTACTAAGTGTTTTATAATGCCTACCTGCACCTACTTTAACTACTAAGTGTTTTATAATGTCTACCTGCACCTACTTTACTTGTTTTATAATGCCTACCTGCACCTACTTAATATGTTCTCTACTTGTCCTATTACCTCGTTGACATATGTATACTCACATATTCATCCAATATTGTCTATTATTACTTCTATACCGCGTTGATGTATGTATACTCACATATTCATCCACTATTGTCTATTATTACTTATATACCTCGTTGACGTATGTATACTCACATATTCATCCACTATTGTCTATTATTACTTATATACCTCATTGATGTATGTATACTCACATATTCATCCACTATTGTCTATTATTACTTATATACCTAGATGACATATGTATACTCACATATTCATCCACTATTGTCTATTATTATTTCTATACCACGTTGATGTATGTATACTCACATATTCATCCACTGTTGTCTATTATTACTTAAATACCTCGTTGACATAATTATGTATACTCACATATTCATCCACTATTGTCTATTATTACTTCTACACCTCGTTGACGTATGTATACTCACATATTCATCCACTATTGTCTATTATTACTTATATTCCTCATTGATGTATGTATACTCACATATTCATCCACTATTGTCTGTTATTACTTGTATACCTCGTTGACGTATGTATACTCACATATTCATCCTCTACTGTCTATTATTACTTATATACCTCGTTGACGTATGTATACTCACATATTCATCCTCTACTGTCTATTATTACTTATATACCTCGTTGACATATGTATACTCACATATTCATCCACTTACAAATGCTTACATGCTTACATGTATAATCATATTACATGTATTGTATTATATTCTATCAATGATTTTCTACACTGTTCATATATATATATCGGGTATACTATGGTTTTAAGGCACGTACTGGAGTGGGATTATCTTACTGTTGTATTTTTGCGTGGTCCGAATAGAGAGCATGGGATTGAAACTTCGCTACAGTTTATTGCGCGGACTACATGGAAAGCACATGTGTCTGCCAATCAGACATGTTCAGATTGAGATGAATTTAAAGTAGGTCAATCAGGGCAATAATAAATAATGTGCTAATTACAGTCAAACAGACTGTTTATTCATTTGACCGCTGATGGCCATGCTATCATCATGGCCTTATTGCTATCTTATGGGGTCAAGTAGATGGTCTCGATCCAACCCATTTAAAGTGACACTGTCCATAAGTAAGCAGATATTGAGCAGAGCCAAATAACTGTCTGATTTTTATTCAATCAAATGTATACAAGAAAATATTAGCATAGACCCAGATAAGCCTGTAGTAATACATTCATAAGTTTGAAAAAAACAAACTTTATTTATTATTTGGACCCACATTATTTACATTCTGCTGATCACAAAACATCCATTAGCTCTTTAGCCTTTATATATTGTATCTCATCTGGTCAGGTTAGCCCAGTCGGTAGTGGCGCTAGACTATTATTACTCACGAGTGTAATTTTAGTGTGGGCTACGAGCTCAAACCCAAGAAGAAGCACATATTTTTTGGTACGGCTATTGAATTCCGCCAAATAATCTTGGTTTTCTTTAATAAATATTCAATAATGGCTGGTGTGTTGCTTGTCAAAGTAATTATTTTTGTGTTTTATAGGCTTAAGGTTACAGACATTGTGCCCCCTACTTTTCCAAAATGAGAAGTTTTCAAAGATTGTCGTACTTTGTTAGCCTGGTTATTATGTGTGTGTGTGTGTGTGTGTGTAATTCTAAGGTTTATAGTCCGTCCGCCAACGAACACGTCAGGGTATACCTGACGCGATGGGCACAATAGAGTCTGGACTTTGCCTGGTTATTATTGCATTTAGTATCTTATTTCTTACTGTATATTGTATTTTTACTTATATACATTATATTCCTTGCACACAGTCTTACATTCAACCTACAGCAACATACATTACTTGCCCTAACACTAATGAAATGAGCCTACAACACAGTATTCTTTGATCATTTATATCGCATATAATGCATATAGGTTTCAGTTCTGTAATTTTTTTATTACCTCCCTTTATGTATGCGCTCTACATTGGTATTCTACACAGTCACGGTGATACATCTTACACCAGTTTAGCTGCTAAAGTGATCAGAAATTCAACATGTTTCGCTGATCAAAAATGTTTATTTCTATATTCCTGTGTTATTGTATAGTACTCGGTGGGAGGGAAAAGCCGAATGTTGCTAAGTAAGCAGCAATTTATAAAAAGTGCCATATATTTCGTAATATTTTAAAATAATCAAAACAAAGTCACTGTCCTGATCACTTACGAATGATTCATGTTTGTGCCAATAGTTTGTTATTGTTCCACTTTTATGTACTTTACCGAAATTTTGAATCGACAAATTTGTTCATTATCATATCAACTTTATCTGTATGAAAAATGGACATTGTGTAGTTTTGAAACTTCAAAATTGTCTGCATATGAAGCAATACTAATCGTATAATTATACTGAACAGTACTAAATGATTCCATGATTCTAGGATGGTTTCTTGGAAGGACACATTGTTAACACAACGCTTGTTTAGACTCGATGAGAAAGAGACAAAAATGAGAATGGAATGGAGAATGAAGACTATACATTGTTCGAGTTATGGTAGGGAGTTGACCTTGAGTTGTTCATTCATTGGTAGGGAGTTGACCTTGAGCCTGTGTTGGTGGGAGAATAATGTAGGAGACACTCGGTCTACATTTGAACTTTTATGCCAGATATATGTTTTATAAAATGAAACCTTGTTGGTTCAAAGAACCTGTTTTGTGTATTACTTATTATTGGTTATATTGCTCCAGTAACAGAAATGAGTGAGATTACAAGCCAAACCAGTTTACACTACTAGATTAGGGGCACATAACTATGAATGGTGATGAGAAACTTGTACCTTGTCCTGGAACTATGGGGCTGGGTGGCTCTGAGTCTGCAGAGGTTCCTGTAATAGCAGATAAGGTACATGCTGTATATTCTCATGTTTTTTTTCTGAATTGCTCTCTGAAATTGATAACCTTATCAAAATGTAGACACTGGCAATAGTTACAGAAGTTAGTGAGATAAAATACTTTTCTATTGGAGCATGGCCAAATTTGATACCAGGGCCAGTATTTGAGCAAACTTTGAAATAGCAGAAATACAAACCTTATGCTATTTGCAATATATACCAAAGGAACTTGGAAATTTCCACTATATATATATATGTATTATATATACATGTATATATATATATCATATACTTCCCTATAAATACGTTGTCTTTGAATATACAATACAACATAGACATAGTTAAGTCATATCAATCAGGATTTTGTTGCCGGGCAATAAAGCTTTATTACATGCGTGAAATGCAGCAACATACATTACTAGCCCTTACACTTAGGAAATCAGCCTACAACAACAACAGTGTTCTTGATCATTTATACCGCGTATAATGCCTTTAGGTTTCTGTTTTGTAATTTTTTGATTACCTCCTTTTATGTATGCACTCTACTTTGGTCTATGGTGTATTCTACTAGCTGCTAAAGTGGTCAGAAATTTGACATGTTTTGCTGATCGAAGAATGTTTATTTCTGGATTCCTGTGTTATTGTATAGTACTCGTACAAGCCAATGGTGGGAGGATAAAGCTTAATGTTGCTGAAGTAAGCAGCAATATATAAATTTAAGGACCTTTTAAGGCTGTATGAACCTTGTACTGTATATGCATATCATTTGAAGTTTGAAAGTTGCAAGGTTGTAATACTACATATGCCACACAAAAAAACAAATATGTTATATTTACACAGGAGACATTGCAGAAATACAATTAACACATTAAGACTTTTGCCCATACTTCCAAGGGATCACCTTTTCAGTATTTACTGAATTTAACCTATATAGTAATACTGGTTGAGGCTATATTTGGGGTACTAAATCTACTTGTCCTGTGTGGCCATTATGGGAGGGGTCTTCTGTTTACTGGATGTATACGATGTGGCTCGTATTCCAGCCCATATGCATTATAGTGAATATTACCCCCATCTGGGTGGTGGTGGTGGGGGTGGGTCCTCTATGCCCTATGTATGGTCTGCATTGTTCATATGCTGGTATGTAATGGGGTATGTTATCCAAGTGGGGTATTGGAAGGAGGGGCTCTCTTTGTCTCATTTGTGTTCTCCGTAGCCCGTTTCCTATGGTGTTGGGGGTGGTGGTGCTTGATGCTGTGGTTTGTGTGGGCATTTCTGCCTCTATTGTCTCTGTTATAATGCGTTCTAATGTTTCCTTATCTACTTGTGACCCAAGTTTTGGTATGATTTTGTTTATAATAGAACACAATTTTCTTGTTAGTTTTTCTGTTGTTATAGCAGAAGATTGTGTTTGTGAGTTTGTAGCCTGGATGCATTCTGACTTAGATGTTGGGGCATGTGGCTTATTGTGTTATGCGTCATTGCATTATATGTTGGTGATGTCAAGACTGGTGGCTTGTGCTGAATGTCGTGTTTTCTTTATTTGTGCATTTCTACTGTTTATTGACTGTATGTATGGCTGATATTTCTGGCAGCCTTAGTAGGCAGCGCTGTGTTCTGTTTGCAGTTAGCGCATTTTTTGTGGTCTCTTTACTTACATTCTGCACCAATATGTGATTCTGCACAGTGTGGATAGGATGGTTTATTGTACTCTGCCCAAACATTTGGCAGTGATTGCAACTTATTGGGGCTATGGCAAAGCCAGGGTTAATTTGACATTTA
Source organism: Cyrtodaria siliqua (assembly GCA_037043455.1). NCBI lineage: Eukaryota > Metazoa > Mollusca > Bivalvia > Adapedonta > Hiatellidae > Cyrtodaria > Cyrtodaria siliqua. Next base: position 80,938 of record JAWPHD010010739.1, on the reverse strand, counting down.
AACCCCTGATTGTGTTTTTATTTATGAGGGTATGATTGCTCTTCTGAAAGGGCTGTGTTTTAGTGTTTGGGTGTTTGTTTGCAATGTACGTTATGTGGTTGTGTTATTCATCCAGGTAGGCTTTCAGTTGTTCCTCGGCCATGTGTTTTGCAATGTTGATGTATATGACTCCCTATGCTGTCTGTGCTATTCTTGGGGTGTGGGTTTGCCAGGATTAGCTTAAGGTCCTCTTATCGTATGTGAATTACTTGGCTATTTCAAGCCTATCATGTGCTATCATGAACTGTGGACTTTTACCTACGTTTACATGTAGCATCACCTTAAGGTCTTCTACAAATTTTGTTCAAATGGTGACCTTTGGGGGTCTCCGTTTTACATAGACTTACATTGGGAAAAAAAATAATTCTTCTCTGAAACTACAAGAGCCAGAGGTTTAATATTTTGCATTTTCTATAAGATTATGGTCCTTTACCAAGTTTGTTCTAATGGTGACCTGGGGTTACATTTGGTCCCGCCCCAGGTTTTACAATGACTTGTACAGGGAAAAACTTAAAAAATCTTCTTCTCTGAAACTGCTTGAGCCAGTTGTTCAATATTTTGCATTTAATGATCCTCTACCAAGTTTGTTCAAATGGTGACCCTGCTGTCATATTTGGCACTGCCCCGGGGGTCAGTTTTACATAGATTAATATAGTAAAAAAAAATCTGAAACTACAAGAGCCAGAGGTTTAATATTTTGCATTTACTATTAGCTTATGGTGACTTTACCAAGTTTATTAAAATGGTGACCCTGGGGTCACATTTGGCTCTGCCCCAGGAGTCACATGTTTTACATAGACTTGTATAGGGAAAATGGTGGCCCCGCCCCGAGGGTCACAGTTTTACATAGACTTATATAGGGAAAAAAAAAATCTTCTTCTCTGAACTACAAGAGCCAGAGGTTTAATATTTTGCATTTACTATAAGATTATGGTGTTTTACCAAGTTTGTTCAAATGGTGACCTTGGGGTCATATTTGGCCATGCCCCAGAGGTTACAGTCTAGCACCTTCATTTTATATTTGATCTTTACCAAACTTTGTCAGTGTCTTTATATCAATGTTGGTAAACAACAGAGGCCATATTTTTTTGGAAACTTTAACCAAACTTGCACAGATTGTATATGACCATAAGATTTCGAAGAAGTTCAATAATGGACATTCGAGCAAACTTAGCAGGAATCCAGACGCTTATGCTATTTGCAATTATACCAAAGGAAAAAAGAAACTCAACTTGGAAATTTCCACTGTATACTAGTATATATATATATATAATTTATAAATTGCACACTTAATTTCAGGAAATATTCCAGAGAAATCCCAAGATGTTTTGTAAATGGTTGCAGCTAGTTAGAGAAAGGACTAAGAGAAATGTTGAAGTTCTCCTTTGAAACATGTATTCTATCAATTCTGAAACTTAGAAGGAATAAAATATAGTGTTATGTGTTTTAGAGGTTTTCTAAAAAGAAAGTTCAAATGTACCACTGGACTAACAGAACATATTATACATACAAAGTACAGTGAAATTCTCAAGTTGCATTTCTTTTTTCCTTTTCTATATAACAGCCCTGGCTATTGTAGTTTAGGACGAAGATTTTTAAAGTTTTCTCCTACTTAATAAATACTAAAAAGGTGATCCCTTGGAAGCGACAAACACAAAAAGAGAGAAAAGGCTTGGTTTTATTTTCTGTTCATGAGAGAATTATTATATGCAACACCTCTCATGCCTCAATTCTAAGTTAAACATGCCACCCCATTTCAACAATATTGGTAGGGGATCGTTAGCTTAAACAACATGCAAGTCACAAAGATTCAATGAAGATTGAAAAAAATGAGGTTTTCCAAATAACCACACTTGGGACTGTCTAAATGTGTTTTATAGGCTTAAGGTTACAGACATTGTGCCACCTACTTATCCAAAATGAGAAGTTTTCAAAGATTGTCGTACTTTGTTAGCCTGGTTATTATTGCATTTAGTATCTTATTTCTTACTGTATATTGTATTTTTACTTATATACATTATATTCCTTGCACACAGTCTTACATTCAACCTACAGCAACATACATTACTTGCCCTAACACTAATGAAATGAGCCTACAACACAGTATTCTTTGATCATTTATATCGCGTATAACGCATATAGGTTTCAGTTCTGTAATTTTTTTATTACCTCCCTTTATGTATGCGCTCTACATTGGTATTCTACACAGTCACGGTGATACATCTTACACCGGATTAGCTGCTAAAGTGATCAGAAATTCGACATGTTTATTTCTATATTCCTGTGTTATTGTATAGTACTCGGTGGGAGGGAAAAGCCGAATGTTGCCAAGTAAGCAGCGATTTATAAAAAGTGCCATATATTTCGTAATATTTTAAAATAATCAAAACAAAGTCACTGTCCTGATCACTTACGAATGATTCATGTTTGTGCCAACAGTTTGTTATTGTTCCACTTTTATGTACTTTACCGAAATTTTGAATCGACAAATTTGTTCATTATCATATCAACTTTATCTGTATGAAAAATGGACATCGTGTAGTTTTGAAACTTCAAAATTGTCTGCATATGAAGCAATACTAATCGTATAATCATACTGAACAGTACTAAATGATTCCATGATTCTAGGATGGTTTCTTGGAAGGACACATTGTTAACACAACGCTTGTTTAGACTCGATGAGAAAGAGACAAAAATGAGAATGGAATGGAGAATGAAGACTATTCATTGTTGAGCTATGGTAGGGAGTTGACCTTGAGCCTGTGTTGGTGGGAGAATAATGTAGGAGACACTCGGTCTACATTTGAACTTTTATGCCAGATATATGTTTTATAAAATGAAACCTTGTTGGTTCAAAGAACCTGTTTTGTGTATTACTTATTATTGGTTATATTGCTCCAGTAACAGAAATGAGTGAGATTACAAGCCAAACCAGTTTACACTACTAGATTAGGGGCACATAACTATGAATGGTGATGAGAAACTTGTACCTTGTCCTGGAACTATGGGGCTGGGTGGCTCTGAGTCTGCAGAGGTTCCTGTAATAGCAGATAAGGTACATGCTGTATATTCTCATGTTTTTTTTCTGAATTGCTCTCTGAAATTGATAACCTTATCAAAACGTAGACACTGGCAATAGTAACAGAAGTTAGTGAGATAAAATACTTTTCTATTGGAGCATGGCCAAATTTAATACCAGGGCCAGTATTTGAGCAAACTTTAAAATAGCAGAAATCCAAACCTTATGCTATTTGCAATACATACCAAAGGAACTTGGAAATTTCCACTATATATATATATTTATCATATACTTCCCTATAAATACTTTGTTTTTGAATATACGATACGACATAGACTTAGCTAAGTCATATCAATCAGGATTTTGTTGCCGGGCAATAAAGCTTTATTACACGCGTGAAATACAGCAACATACATTACTAGCCCTTAATTACACTTAGGAAATCAGCCTACAACAACAACAGTGTTCTTGATCATTTATACCGCCTTTAGGTTTCAGTTTTGTAATTTTTTGATTACCTCCTTTTATGTATGCACTCTACTTTGGGCTACGGTGTATTCTACTAGCTGCTAAAGTGGTCAGAAATTTTACATGTTTTGCTGATCGAAGAATGTTTATTTCTAGATTCCTGTGTTATTGTATAGTACTCGTACAATCCAATGGTGGGAGGATAAAGCTAAATGTTGCTGAAGTAAGCAGCAATATATAAATTTAAGGACCTTTTAAGGCTGTATGAACCTTGTACTGTATATGCATATCATTTGAAGTTTGAAAGTTGCAAGGTTGTAATACTGCATAATTATGCCACACAAAAAAACAAATATGTTATATTTACACAGGAGACATTGCAGAAATACAATTAACACATTAAGACTTTTGCCCATACTTCCAAGGGATCACCTTTTCAGTATTTACTGAATTTAAAGAGGCACTACCTATATCTACGCGATTTTTAATGTAAAATATTAAATACTCAATATCACTGCATTTATATGTACACAAAGCTATTTTATGAGTATTCTAAGAAGAAACATGGTTCGTATTCCAGTTCTGTAAATTATTAATTATGATCAAAACACAATATCTTGAATGAAATGCTGCCCAGCATTTTAATCCTACCGGAGAACTACGAGTTTTTACGATTTTCTCGGACATGCGCAATGCGATTCAGTTGAACGAAAACAAACTATTTGGGGCAGTTCCGATAGTAAACGAATCGATCGGAACTCTTCGCCAATCCGACGAGGCATTTCCGATTGTAAACGAATAAGATCGGAAAATCTCCGCAATCGGCTTGTCTAAAACAATTACGAATACAATTTCAAAAATCCGATCTTTTCAATCCTGTTTTTCCCCAGCAAAACGCATATTACATGGGGTGAACTTATTGCCATTTACCTTTTTCATAATCCTCTTTATAATTAAGTTAAGTTTATATCAATTGGTGGACAAAAATATATAGGTAGAGCCTCTTTAACCTAGTAATACTGGTTGGGGCTATATTTGGGGTACTAAATCTACTTGTCCTGTGTGGCCATTATGGGAGGGGTCTTCTGTTTACTGGATGTATACGATGTGGCTCGTATTCCAGCCCGTATGCATTATAGTGAATGTTACCCCCATCTGGGTGGTGGTGGTGGGGGTGGGTCCTCTATGCCCTATGTATGGTCTGCATTGTTCATATGCTGGTATGTAATGGGGTATGTTATCCAAGTGGGGTATTGGAAGGAGGGGCTCTCTTTGTCTCATTTGTGTTCTCTGTAACCCGTTTCCTATGGTGTTGGGGGTGGTGGTGCTTGATGCTGTGGTTTGTGTGGGCATTTCTGCCTCTATTGTCTCTGTTATAATGCGTTCTAATGTTTCCTTATCTACTTGTGACCCAAGTTTTGGTATGATTTTGTGTATAATAGAACACAATTTTCTTGTTAGTTTTTCTGTTGTTATAGCAGAAGATTGTGTTTGTGAGTTTGTAGCCTGGATGCATTCTGACTTAGATGTTGGGGCATGTGGCTTATTGTGTTATGCGTCATTGCATTATATGTTGGTGATGTCAAGACTGGTGGCTTGTGCTGAATGTCGTGTTTTCTATATTTGTGCATTTCTACTGTTTATTGACCGTATGTATGGCTGATATTTCTGGCAGCCTTAGTAGGCAGCGCTGTTTTCTGTTTGCAGTTAGCGCATTTTTTGTGGTCTCTTTGCTTACATTCTGCACCAATATGTGATTCTGCACAGTGTGGATAGGATGGTTTATTGTACTCTGCCCAAACATTTGGCAGTGATTGCAACTTATTGGGGCTATGGCAAAGCCAGGGTTAATTTGACATTTAAACCCCTGATTGTGTTTTTATTGATGAGGGTACGATTGCTCTCCTGAAAGGGCTGTGTTTTAATGTTTGGGTTTTTGTTTCCAGTGTATGTTATGTGGTTGTGTTATTCATCCAGGTAGGCTTTCAGTTGTTCCTCGGCCATGTGTTTTGCAATGTTGATGTATATGACTCCCTATGCTGTCTGTGCTATTTTTTGGGGTGTGGGTTTGCCGGGATTAGCTTAAGGTCCTCTTATCGTATGTGAATTGCTTGGCTATTTCAAGCCTATCATGTGCTATCATGAACTGTGGACTTTTACCTACGTTTACATGTAGCATCACCTTAAGGTCCTCTACAAATTTTGTTCAAATGGTGACCTTTGGGGGTCTCAGTTTTACATAGACTTACATTGGGAAAAAAAATAATTCTTCTCTGAAACTACAAGAGCCAGAGGTTTAATATTTTGCATTTTCTATAAGATTATGGTCCTTTACCAAGTTTGTTCTAATGGTGACCCTGGGGTTATATTTGGTCCCGCCCCAGGTTTTACAATGACTTGTACAGGGAAAAACTTAAAAAATCTTCTTCTCTGAAACTGCTTGAGCCAGTTGTTCAATATTTTGCATTTGCTATAAGCTAATGATCCTCTACCAAGTTTGTTCAAATGGTGACCCTGGGGTCATATTTGGCCCTTCCCCGGGGGTCAGTTTTACATAGATTAATATAGTAAAAAAAACACAAAAAATCTTCTCTGAAACTACAAGAGCCAGAAGTTTAATATTTTGCATTTACTATTAGCTGATGGTGACTTTACCAAGTTTATTAAAATGGTGACCCTGGGGTCACATTTGGCTCTGCCCCAGGAGTCACATGTTTTACATAGACTTGTATAGGGAAAATGGTGGCCCCGCCCCGAGGGTCACAGTTTTACATAGACTTATATAGGGAAAAAAAAATTCTTCTTCTCTGAACTACAAGAGCCAGAGGTTTAATATTTTGCATTTACTATAAGATTATGGTCTTTTACCAAGTTTGTTCAAATGGAGACCTTGGGGTCATATTTGGCCATGCCCCAGAGGTTACAGTCTAGCACCTTCATTTTGTATTTGATCTTTACCAAACTTTGTCAGTGTCTTTATATCAATGTTGGTAAACAACAGAGGCCATATTTCTTGGAAATCTTAACCAAACTTGCACAGATTGTATATGACCATAAGATTTCGAAGAAGTTCAATAATGGACATTCGAGCAAACTTAGTAGGAATCCAGACTCTTATGCTATTTGCAATTATACCAAAGGAAAAAAGAAACTCAACTTCCACTGTATACTAGTATATATATATATATGATTTATAAATTGCACTCTTAATTTCAGGTAATATTCCAGAGAAATCCCAAGATGTTTTGTAAATGGTTGCAGCTAGTTAGAGAAAGGACTAAGAGAAATGTTGAAGTTCTCCTTTGAAACATGTATTCTATCAATTCTGAAACTTAGAAGGAATAAAATATAGAGTGTTATGTGTTTTAGAGGTTTTCTAAAAAGAAAGGTCAAATGTACCACTGGACTAACAGAACATATTATACATACAAAGTACAGTGAAATTCTCAAGTTGCATTTCTTTTTTCCTTTTCTATATAACAGCCCTGGCTATTGTAGTTTAGGACGAAGATTTTTAAAGTTTTCTCCTACTTAATAAATACTAAAAAGGTGATCCCTTGGAAGCGACAAACACAAAAAGAGAGAAAAGGCTTGGTTTTATTTTCTGTTCATGAGAGAATTATTATATGCAACACCTCTCATGCCTCAATTCTAAGTTAAACATGCCACCCCATTTCAACACTATTGGTAGGGGATCGTTAGCTTAAGCAACATGCAAGTCACAAAGATTCAAAGAAGATTGAAAAAAAAAGAAGGTTTTCCAAATAACCACACTTGGGACTGTCTAAATGTGACCCCATTGTCACCATTTGAATAAACTTGGTAGAAAGCTGAAAGTTAATGCTACTTGCCAAATATTAGAACCCTAGCTCTAATAGTTGGAAACAAAAAACAAACTGTGGACCCTGGGGTGATACTGGGGCAAATTTGACCCCAGGGTCACTATCTCAGCAATTTAATAAGCTAATCCTACATGCGAAATATCAGACTTCACTAGTTTGTAGTTGACTATTTCTCAATACAAAATGTCATAAATAATAAACAAGAAGTAGTGTGATTATTTGCTTTTTTAAGTTATAGATGAACCTGTCTATGACTATTCTAATGCAACAGATATAGGGGATCTTAAACGAGTTCCCATTTCATATAAGATTTATGAAACGAGTCATGAATTATTTTAATTTTAACGAGCCTTTTAAGATCCTTTTTATCACATAACAGTGCAATCAAATTAGTAAAAAATAATTCAGATGGACATAGAACCGCCGCGACATCAGACACATTTTTAAGCGCCAAAATCAAAATCGTTCCAGGTTGTATTACACGTGTGTAATACAATAGAATATTAAATGGGTGTTCGACACTGCTAACAAGGGACGTTATGTGATAAAGTAATGTATTACTCTATTAACTAGCAAGTTAAATTAGAAACCGTAAATGCCAGAATGAAATGAAATGAAAATGAAAATGCAATGCAATGCAATGCAATGCAATGCAATGCAATGCAATGAAATGAAATGCAATGAAATGCAATGAAATGAAATGAAATGAAATGAAATGAAATGAAATTGGAATGGAATGGAATTAATGAATGAATGATGTTTTATAGCACGTCGAAACATAAATAGGTCATACTGTGCGCAAAAAACGATGAAAGATGAAGAAATTAAGTAGTTATTAAAAATTAATGTAAATATATAAAGATAAAACTATTAAGAAATAAGGGATGATATGGTAGTAATACAAACTATATATGTAAATCAACAAATGCCCGTCAATGGGTATATAAACAAGTAAATACTGATAAGTATGGGACTAAACATGACTGTGTATGAATTACTGCAAGAATTACTGCATAGGTTAATGCAAACAATCTTCACATGCATAGTTGTTTTGTTTTAACTTCGAAGCCCGAATTTATTTTAGCATATTCACTGGGGATAAACCCGGTATCTGCACAAATGGATTTTCAGTGAAAACCAGTCATTGTTGCGTAACGAAAAGTCAATACTGCCTGTATTATGAACTTATGCGGCATAACAATGTCATTGTATAAAACCGTCACGGTGTCCTGACGATTGCAATTCTAATGTCACGGTTTCTCCCTTACAGTGTCACGGATTTTCTACAACAATTATTACAGAATTATCTAATTAATGGATGGAATCGTAGGCTACCAGTAGGTTTGAGAGTGTGATGTGGGTTTCTTTTGAGGAAGGATCTTCCATATGCATAAAGGAAGTAAAAAATGTAAGTACCACTATGGAAGATGAAAGTGATGAATACACCTTAAAGGACAAACAGCGATCAAGTGTAGTCAAAGTCACAGCGTCCGGTTATTTTTTACAGGAAAATGCAGTTGTTTAATCATTAATACTATTTATAGAATTAATAGTATTAGGCAATTATATTTTTGCATATTATCAACTTTTGATTATATTTTATCAGTAACATATTGAAGCCAGTGGCAGAATAACGGAGAAAGTTGTTTTGTTTGTTGGTGTTTACATCTTTTCAACACATGTAAGTTTATATAGGAGGTCGAGTCGAGTGGAATTCGAACCCAAGAAAAGTTGAACAGTCAACATCATGTTCAAATATATACAAGTAGGGTTAAAGTCAAAATTATACTAGATTAATAAATTGAAAGGCTGATTTTAATGATCATCCTGAGGCCAGAGGGCATAAACTGTAGCAAGCATGTTTCACTACCATTCATGAACAGTCTCGATCAAACCGAGACTGCAATATTTTTTGTCTTTATCGTGTTCGGTGATTTCCAATGTTGGTATTTACACTAGCCTAATAAATTGGCTCCTATGCAGTTTTTTTTTATTATTCTGACGTTCTATGTAACTGCATATACGCCTAATTTCCTTTGCAAAAAACCCCGACTGGAAAAAAATGCTCGGACACCCATGTGACTTTCGAACGAAATTGAGCAGCTTATCAGATTCCTGTACGTAAACCATGATGATAATCTAACAAAATAATAAGTTATTTACCATTTACTTTCGGTTTTATTTTTTTCCGAAGCATAATTTACATAATATATCGATTTTTCGTAGATCGCTATACATGTGTATTGACAATATATTGACAAGTGCGCGTTTCTCCCAACGTTGCATGCGCATTGCGCATAAGTACACATTTTCCACTGTGGTCAACGTGTCACGAACTACGTTGCGTATAATGTACCTAGTATAAAGTTTTCAAGTCTTAGGTTAACAAACGGTAATGGGCGAAGGGTGCCGGGATATTTATTATAAGTTACCCCTTCAGACATTCTCCTAAAAGAAAAATTAAAAAATCTCGCTTGTTTTATAGCCTGATCTGGGGGAAAAAGCACCTAACCATAGACCTACTGTATGTCCATGACCTAACTTAAGCTTGTTTATTTTGTTTTGTTATGTTCATTTCATTTAGTGTGTAGGGGGTGGGGTGAGTTTACGGGTGGATTCAGGGGGCGACCCACTAACAAATCTGTAAAATATGGAAATTTATATTAAACAAGAGCTGTAGGAGAACAGTGCAGCTCGACTATTCAGAGAATAATAAATGGTATAGCCAGTATATACCATCAGAAAACAAGGCTAAAACAATGTGATGGTGGGTTGGGGGTGGGGGTGGAGCTGGGGTGGGTATAGAAACTCTGGCCGATATAAAAATTATTGTTAGAATCTCATAAAAATTATAGTAAAATTTTCGGCAGGGTGTGACATTTTATTTATTTTTATCAGTTTTAATCCAAAGCTGCTGTCATTTAAAAAAAAAATTGTGGTCTAAAGGCAACTCGGGGAGGGAGGGGATATCTGGCGATTTTTTATTGTGGCCTCATTTCAGGTTGTTTTTTATTGATATTTCCTCTGTGTATCTGAATTTAATCTAAATTGCTTTATATGTAAATGATTGCGTTCAAATTAAAATTTTAATATCCAATAATGGAAGATAAAATGAAACAATTTCCCGCCCCCTGTCCTCCTTGTGAGGTAAACCAATGGGAGGCGTGGGTGGGGGGGGGGGGGGGGGGGGTGGGGGGGGGGGGGTCGGGCAGGACGGGGTCGCATAATTGATATAGTTGTATATTTGATAAAACAAAACAACACAGACATATGTGAAAAAAACAAAAAAACATTCGGGTGGTGGTGGGGATGGTTGTGGGGCGAAACATATTGATAACATGGGGGGGGGGGGGGGGGGGGGGGGGGAGAAAAGTTTCCAGTGTGGGTGGAAGTGGGGGGGGCGTAATGGAGGGGCGGGGGGCGTAATGGAGTGGTGGGGGGCAACATAGCTTTATGTGTAAGATTTGACCAAAACAACACAGAAATATGTAAAATATATATAAAAATCGAGTTTCAAGTGGGGCAGGCGGGGAGTGGGGGAGGGTGGTGGCAGGGCCACGTAAGAATTGACCAAAACGAGACAGAAATATGTAAAAAATAAATAAAAAAAATATCGAGTTTCGAGTGGAAATATAACATTTTTAAAAGAGCCGTTACTGGTCCGATCTGGTTGGTTTTCAAACTTGGCCAGTAGAGATAATAAAATTTACCAAAGCAATACAGAAATATAAAAAAATATATAGTTTAGAGTCTGGGGCGTGTGGGGGTGGGGGCGGGGTGGTAGGGGGTGCGGGGGCATAGCAATATGTGTAAGAATTAACCAAAACAACAAAGAAATATGAAGAAAAAAATAGAGATTCGAGTCGGTGGGGCGGGGGGAGGAGGGTGGTGGGGGCGGGGCAACATAGCTATATGTGTAAGAAATGACCAGAACAATACAGAAATATGAAGAAGAAAAAATAGTTGAGAGTCGGGGGGGGTGGGGGGCGTTGTGCCGAGGGGTTTGTGCGGGGCGGGGACGGGAGTAGCGGCGGAGCAACACAGAGAATTGACCAAAACAACACAGAAATATGTAAACAAATAAACAAATTGAGTTTCGAGTGTGGTCGGGGGGAGGCCCTGGGGTGTTGGAAGGCGGGCGCGGGGGTGGGGGCAACATAGCTACATTTGTGTAAGAATTGACCAAAACAACACAAAAATATGTAAAAAAAATAATTAAATGAGTTTTGAGTGGGGGTAGGGTGGAGAGTGGGGTGGGGGCAACATAGCGATATGTGTTAAAATTGACCAAAACAACAGAAATATGTAAAAAAAAAAAAAAAATGTGGCGGTGCGGGGAGGAGGGAGCCCATGCCCAAATATGGGTAAAGTACAAATAAGATGCATAATGATATAAGATCCCAAACCAAAATTATAACTATATATACACCAGCTTACATGCAAACCTAGATCTGCCTTTATTGCACATTTTATGGGCCGTCACAATTTGGATTCCATGGGAGCCCAGAATTTGCGGAAGACAACATTACTTAAGCAACCCTTTACAACATACTATAAGGAAACCAATTCCCAAATTTAGTTGAGCTAGGATGGGACATTGTGTTTTATAAAAAGAAATCGTTGTGTGTTTGGTGGACCTGAACATGATGATTTTGTTTACGAAAACAATAACTGTCACTAGTATTCAAATCCCCCATCCACGCCCCAACCCCCACCCCCAGGGTTTATGGGATGACGAGTTGTCCGTTGTCAGTCGCCCGTCGTCGTCTGCTAACTTTTGCCTTGTGAACACTCTTGCAACTTCATTATTATTATTCGGATCTTTACCAAACTGCTAATTTTCATATATTTTATATTCTCTTTATTACGATTTAAGAATGAGGAAGAGTCATGTAGAATAATAAAACGACTAAAACAAGTAATTTTAACAATACTATAAATATAACAAAAATATTACTTTTAAATCGGCATGAAATATGTGTAGTTTAAACACACTACACAATGTTGTACGATTGTAGCAATAAACGGTTCTATTCTATTCTATCGACGGTGCATGGTAGGTTGCGTATGGTGAAGTAATATGCGCAAGGAACTCTGGGTAAGAATTTCAAACAAGATGGCGGTACCCTTCGATAATTCGGAAATGTGTCAATATATTCGTGATAAATTTGGATAATCTGAGATATTTCATCTTGGCAGGTAAATTTTGAAACACCAATCGACTCAAAAAAAAATCTTCTTTCAACCTGTGCATATATAATATACAATCAATGCTGTTTAAAGTCGTGAAACCTTCCCAACAGATTCCGTTGGGAAAGTCCAGTCGTAAAATGTGCAATAATCAATACACGTTGATGCTCGCCAATACGAAAAATTTCAAAAGAGCATTAAACGTGTATTTTAACACACTAGTATTTACACTACAATAGCATACATACGGATTATTAAAAAACAACAAAAAATAAAATAATATGATGGGTATGACGGTATATGAAGATTTAGTAGCGTAACAACAGTCTTTGACACTAGTATGTACTTAGAATTGACTTGAATTGAATTGGGTTTTACAGCACACCAACAAATGAAAGATTATATGGTGCCTAACAGGAATGAACATGCCAGGCTCATCCTCCATTTACATCAAGATAAAATATGGAGAATGGGCCTCGAACCTTCTAACCTGCAGAACTGCAGAGTTGCAGCAAATTTTATAGTAAACACTCCATTTACTATGGAGCCACGTTTCCATGTTTGCATATGCGGTGTCATGAGAAAGCATGATAAAAAATGATAAAGCATGAAAAAAAATGACAAAATTAACATGAGGGGGGTCCTACCCCTCTGCCTTTGGCTGGATTTGCAGTGGTTGTATTCTACACAGGCAACAACATGGGGCATATGTACTTAGACCAAGCCGCATAAATTGATGTAGTATGGAAAGCTGTATTGGTTTTTATTAATAACATAATATGGTGATATCACCTATTGGAATAGGTGATATCAACATACTGGTTAAGTTTCAAATTGTTCTCATAACAAACAGTAGGCAGGTAAGTGAAGGCACGTGGACTCATAAAGCTGGTATGAATTTCCTGTACTTTCAGTAAAATGCCTAACCGCTTCTGTACATAATGACAAGCACAGAGTACAAGATGCCGTGACACTTTCAGGGAGAAACCGTGATACACATTTTTTTAAACAGTTGTTTTTAACCTATGACAAGTTAACATTCCAGATAAAATGGAGACATGGTTTACCATGGTCACCATGTTTTTTGTTTGCCAACCATGAACTACCATGGTAGAGTCACACCTTTTGCTTAAGTTTTGTTAAAATCTCCCTCTGGAAAACAAACATTATTGTTCGGATACCAATTTTCTATTATAGTAATAGTGACCTTGACCCTGAACCATATGACTCAATTAGCAATCCCAAGCTTCCTTTCCATGATCCACACTCTTTGGCAAAGTTTCGTTGAAATCCCCCAAGAATAACTGGAGTAATTGATGGCAAACCAATTTTCAAGTTATTGTAGTAGTGACCTTGAACCAAATAACCAAATAGCAATCCTAAGCTTCCTTTTCATGAGCAGCATCTTTTGGTAAGTAACATTAAAATTCCTCAAGGGAAACAAAAGTTATTGATTGTAAACTGATTTTCTATTTATAGTAACAATGACCTTTACTTGGGCCACATGACCCAAATAGCAATCCCAAGCTCCCTTTCACAGGCAGCACATTTTGGTGAAGTTTTGTTCAAATCCCCCAAGGAAAAGTAAAGTTACTACAACAAAACAAGTCTTTTATTTTTATTAACAGTGACCTTGACCACAGTGACCCCAAATGAATCCCATTTTTATACCCTCATCACCAAATGGTGAGTGGGGTATATAGCATTAGCCATGTCCGTCCTTCCTTTTGTATTTCCGTCCTTCCATCTCAAAAAGTATGTGTGTCTATCTCCTCCCACCTTTTCAACCGATTCCTTTGCAACTTTACAGGATGCTTACCTATGATGTCAAGATGTGCATACTGGCCAAGGGCAGCAGAGATTATGGCATGTTGTGTTGTCCGTTGTCTGTCGTGCGTCGTTCCCTCGTCCATTCCGTCGTCTGTCCGCCGTCTGTTAACTTTTACCTCGTTAAGACGATAGGACCTTCATGTTTTATACAATCTTTACCAAACTTTACCAGATTGTTAATATCAATAAAAGCTCAGAAAAGTTTGAAAAACAGCCAAATCAGACCAGTAATAGCAGAGTTATGGCCCTTGATTTTTTAGCTCACCTGAGCAGATTTCAACAGTTTTTCTTTTAAAATGATCGCCAACGCCTAGATTATCAAGTTTGTTCAAATGAAGTCACTGGGGTCGAAAATGGCCATGCCCCGGGGGTCCAAAGTTTGTATATTGAAATTCTGCATGTTTTTCATATAGACATATAGAAAAAAACTTAAAAAAATCTTCTTCTCTGAAACCACAAGGCACAGAGGTCTCATGTATAACATGTAGCATCAGCTTATGGTCCTCTACTAAGTTTGTTCAAATGGTGACCCTGGGGTCATATTTGTCCCCGCCCCGGGGGTCACAGTTTTACATAGACTTATATATATATATTTTTTTTTTTTTTTAAAAATCTTCTTCTCGGAAACTACAAGAGCCAGAGGTTTGATATTTTGCATTTACTATAAGCTTATGGTCCTTTACCAATTTTGTTCAAATGGTGAACCTCGGGTCACATTTGGCCCCGCCCAAAGGGTCACATGTTTTACATAGACATGTATAGGGGAAAACTTAAAAAATCTTCTTCTCTAAAACTGCTAGAGCCAGAGGTTTAATATTTTGCATTTGCTATAAGCTTGTGGTCCTCTACCAAGTTTGTTCAAATGGTGAGTTCAAATGGTGACCCAGGGGTCACATTTGGCCCCACCCCGGGGGTCACAGTTTTACATAGGCTTTTATAGGGAAAAACTGAAACAAATCTTCTTCTCTGGAACCACATGGCACGGAGCTCTCATGTATTACATGTAGCATCAGCTTATGGTCGTCTACTTAGTTTGTTCAAATGGTGACCCTGGGGTCAAATTTGTCACCGTCCCGTGTGTCACAGTTTTAAATAGACTTATATAGGGGAAAAAAAAAATCTTCTCGGAAACTACAAGAGCCAGAGGTTTGATATTTTGCATTTAATATAAGCTTATGGTCCTTTACCAAGTTTGTTCAAATGGTGACCCTCGGCCCAAGGGTCACATGTTTTACATAGAGATGTATAGGGAAAAACTTAAAAAATCTTCTTCTCTGGAACTGCAAGAGCCAGAGGTTTAATATTTTGCATTTGCTATAAGCTTATGGTCCTCTACCAAGTTTGTTCAAGTGGTGACCCTGGTGTCAAACTTGGCCCACCCCAGGGGTCACAGTTTTATATAGACATATATATAGGAAAAAAACAATCTTCTCTGAAACTGCAAGAGCCAGAGGTTTAATATTTTGCATTTAGTATAAGCTTATGGTCCTCTACCAAGTTTGTTCAAATGGTGACCCTGGGGTAAAATTTGACCCGAGGGTCACAGTTTTACATAGACGTATATAGGAAACACATTAAAGTCTTCTTCTCTGGAACTACAAGAGCCAGAGGTTTAATATTTTACATTTACTATACTCTTATGGTCCTTTACCAAGTTTGCTCAAATGGTGAACCTGGATTCACATTTGACCCCGCCCTAGGGGTCACGTTTTACATAGACTTGTATAGGGAAAAACTTAAAAAATCTTCTTCTCTAAAACCACAAGGCACACAGCTCTCGTATATTTTTTTTGTATTTGATCTTTACCCAACTTTGTCAGGGTTTTAAACTGTCTATATCAATGTTGTTGTATACAACAGAGCCCACATTTCTTGAACAATCTTAACCAAACTTGCACAGATTGTATATGACCATAAGATTTCGAAGAAGTTCGATAATGTGCCAGTACTCAGGTGAGCGCTTTAGGGCCATCTTGGCCCTCTTGTTTAACAAAGGGCCTGTGGAGGCTCTAAAGATAAAGTTTATGTATAAATGCCATAACTCTTTCAAAAATCATTCAACCGGAACATGGCGATGATATACGCAATTAGGCTTGGTACTGATCATCCCCGACAAGTTTCGTTGAAATCCAGCAAGAGGTTCAAGAGAACTGGTCTGTACAAAGTTAGTGTATTAAAACCATTAAGGTGTTATAACTCTGCCAAAATTCATTCAACCAGAACATAGCAATGATAGGGTGCAACTAGGCTTGGTACTGATCATCCCCACCAAGATTCGTTGAAATCCTGGAAGGAGTTCAAGATTCGTTGAAATCCTGAAACAAGTTCAGATGAGATTAATCTGGACAAAGTTTGTCTGTTAAAACCTTTAAAGGGCCATAACTCTGCCAAAAATTACTCAACCGAAATATGTTGATATGAACAACTATGCTTGATACCGATCACCCGTCAAGTTTTATTGAAATCCAGCAAAGGGTTTAGGAGAAAACCATTTAAAGGGCCATTACTACGCCAAAAACCTGTAACCTGGAACGCGATGATGATATGCACAACTAGGCTTGGTGCTGATCATCCCTGCAAAGTTTCGTTGAAATCTGGCGAGGGGTTTCGGAGAACTAGTCCAAAGTTTGTGTTTTAAAACCTTTAAAGGGCCATAACTCTGTCAAAAAGCATTCAACCAGAACAGGGCGATGATTTGCACAACTAGACCTGGAACTGATCGATCCTAAAAAGTTTCATTTAAATCCGGCCAGGGGTTCAGGAGAACTAGTCCGGACAAAGTTTGTGTATTTAAATCTTTAAAGGGCCATAACTCCGTCAAAATCATTCAAACGGAACAACTGACGATATGTACAACTAGGCTTGGTACTGATCATCCCTGAAAAGTTTCACTGAAATCCGGCCAAATGAAGGCCCTTTCGTCCTAATGAGTACAAAATATAGAATATTCAGAAAATCAAGGCACATAACTCCTGTGTAAATGGTCCAATCTGGCTGTTTTTCAAACTTGTTGGAGCTTTCATTGATATTAACAATCTGGTAAAGATTGGATGGAAAATGAATGTCCTATCATTTTAATGAGGCAAAATATAGCATTTTTAACTAAATCAAGGGCCATAACTTCGTTGTTACTGACCCAATATGGCTGGTTTTAGAACTTTCTGAGTTTTCTTTGATATTAAAATCTGTTAAAGTTTGGTTAAGATCGGATGAAAAATTAGTATGAGTAGCCTCAAAATGTATTGCTATTCTAGAACCTAATTAGGAAATTGCTTCAGAATAAATTGAGAAGCGCAAGCATTGTGTTCATCTAACATAATTATATTTCACAACGACCTTTTCAAAGGGGTAATTTTGTTACAGAAACTCAATTTGGACGGTCGCTCATTGAGGGAACTTAATAAATGAATATGTCAGAGGATTGCTGATCAGCTTTAAATCAAATTCATAAAGTCTCCAGTGACATCGTCTATCATCCCCCCACCTACCCCACACCACCCCAACCCACCCCACTTATCCAAGCTTTTAATGGTATCATCAAATAAACAAGTTTGTTAAAGATCAGATGATAAAAGCAAAGTTTAGCATTGTTAACTACCGTATTTCAATATGCAAAGCTTGGCAATTTCTAGTCCGCCATGTTTAGTTTTGAATTTGTCCACACCAATGCTGAAAACCAATGGACCAGAACAGTATGATTGATGTACCAAAGTGTGACATAAATGTGAGTGTGACGTCTGTCTATGAGGCGCCATACGTGACTATATGTTGTAAGATAAATATATACGTTGTGTGTAAAATATATATACTGAACACAAAAATATATATGATAGATACAAATATATATGTTACTACGAAATATATATATTCTGTCCAAAAATATGTATCATACAAATATATATGTTACTCCTAGAAATATATATTCTGTTTTTAAATATATATTGTAGACGCAAATATATACGTTACTCTGAATATATGTTTTTCCTAATTTATATATTATAGGCACAAACATTTATATGTTATACCGAAAAAAATATTTGCTTTATAAAAATATATTGTCTGTCTTAATATATTGAAGATGAAAATATCTGAGATGAAAATAAATAGTTTCTCTAAAATAAATATATTGCAGACACAAATATATCAATGAAAGATCGATAAATAAATGGTGCGAACTTCTGGGTGACCAAAACTAAATAAATATTTGTTTTCCAAATATATATGCCTTCGCAAATATATACGTTGGCATAGACTGTGCTGCAAATATATATGTTGGCGTAGACTGCTACACTGTCCCATTTTTCAAACTCGAGACGAGCCAAATTTCCCAGCGTCCAAGAAGTGTTCCGCTTGTTGTAGTTTCTTAAATTAAATACCACGAAAACGTAACAAATCCGCAAAAAATGGACGACAAAACGGCTAACGTACGAAGAACTATTGATCTTCTTCTTCTTCTTCTACTTCTTCTTTTTCCTATAATGTGCCGTGTTCCTCCGGAACATACTCGCACATGTGGTGGACAATGTACAAGTGGTGAAAGGTCCAAGTGCAGTTAAAACAGGTTAAAAACATCTCTGATTGGGGTCTACGCAATCCCCGAAGTCGAGCAGAATGGCATCTATCTGTTGTTAGTCATTTAGACCGGATGCTAAGTCCTGGAGCGTGATTATGAGCTGGCTCTCACAGGATCTCTTCTTTCTGAAACCATGTTGTCTGTCAGATAGAATATTATTTCTTTCAAAAAGTATCTCGAGTATGCCGATATTGAAATACGCGACTGCGATAATGATCATACAGTGTCCAAAAGTAGTCTTGTAATACAAGAAACTGTCGTGACATATCAGATTCGTTGATGCACAATCTTCTTACCAACATATTGATCACGTAAACCGTAACCCCCACCCTCCATTCCACCACCTCAGTGATGTTTATATTGTTCAAATGCATCAGGCGCATGGCCTCGGCTGGTGTGGCACAGGATTTGTAACCAGAGGTCCCGGGTTCAATCCTCCGTGGTGCCACTGAGATTCATCGGTGTGTTGTTTCCCCGTCGGATGGAGACCTAAACCCGGCGGTCCCGTGTATCGATCTATCCTCCGAGCACGTTAAAGAACCATAGGAATCTATTCGATAATAAGAGTAGGGCACGGTTCCCGGATTCCTATGTATCCTTCCCCTCTCTCTGGGACGGCTCTAAATAACCTATACTGTCTTGATGAGCCGTTAAACAACATTCAATTCAATTATCGTGTAAACAAGATGAACAAGAGGCCAAAGTGGGCCTGTAGACGCTCTACTGGTATGATGTGGTATGATGTGATTCAAAAACATAAACATGATAGAGGCCAAGAAACGTGTTTCATATATATAACTCTATGTAAACTTTTTGTTATTGTGGTGGCCATTTTGAATATTTGACGACAACATAGAGGCCAACAACATTTAATTTGTCAGCATGATGACGGAGAGATATAATGAAGCTCTCCAAATCATACGCTGTATCATCATTTACCAGAAACATACATGTAGGCTCTAACAAACACCTACAGCATTAAAGACTGCCATGTTGTTTACGCTGTACTGCTGCGCATGTCCATATTTTTAGCATTTTTCTCACCCAGCATAATTGTCTTGTGCGAGTTTGAAAAAAAACAGGATAGTGTAGCAGTCTAGGATAACGTATATATTTTTAGCACAGTCTATGGTAACGTATATATTTGGAAAACACAAAGTTATTTAGTTTCAGCATAAACATATGGTTTCGGTCACCCAGAAGTTCGCACCATTTATTTTATCGATATTTATTTGATATATTTGTGTCTGCAATACAGTATATATTTATTTTAGAGAAAGTATTTATTTTCATCTCAAATATTGTTATCTTCAATTTATTAAGACAGACAATATATTTTTTGTAAACGAATATATTTTCGGTATTACATATATATGTTTGCGTCTACAATATATAAATCAGGGTAAACATGTTTTCAGATTAAGGTATATATTTGTGTCTACAATATATATATTTATGAACAGAATATATATTTTTAAATATACATTTCTAGGAGTAACATATATATATTTGTATGATATATATTTTTGTTTTCAATATATATATTTTGGAGTAACGTATATATTTGTCTGTATCATATATATTTTTGTTTTCAATATATATATTTTACACACAAGGTATATATTTATCTTACAACATAAAGTCACGTATGACGCCTCATATCTGTCAGGACACCACCCCCAAAATGTGTAAGGTAATAAACAACCCGGCCTTTTGCATTACATACATCGGAGACTCTTTCTTTTGACTACTTTGTACATTGTACATGTATGTCTAACACATACAGTATGTTTAGATTTTCTGTTACAACATAACATACCTGCAGTTACTTCTGGCATCATCTGCCGTTGCCTCGACAGTTGCAACCTGTAAAAAAAAGGTATTATAAATAATAAGCACATTCAGTGAATTACGAGTCCCCTGCCAGTTCTACAACTACTTATATAATTAAACAAGAGGGCCAAGAAGGCCCTGAATCCATCACCTGGGGATCTTTGCAATGATGAAAAGTATTTCCTTACAAAAGACTCTTCAAAAACATGCAAAATCTCTACATGCATACTTTGGACACGGGGGTTGCAGCCATCTTTGACTCAAGGGACTTCAAATGAGCAAACTTGATAGACCAGGGGTTAGCGATCATTAATAATAATAAAGAACATACTAAGAGAACAAGAGGGCCTGTGGATGCTCTACAAGCTATAATGGCTCTTATATCAAGGGGTTTCATCATTAAATTCCTTTCAATACCTTTTTACATGTGCAAAACACAACAACACCCTCAACCGAAATTTAAACCCACAACTCAAAGCTAATGATTTAAAAGAAGATTTTTTATGTTTTCCCTATATAAGTCTTATGTAAAACAAGCAAAATCATTATATACAAACTTTAAAAAAATTAACAAAACAAAAAACACATCCAAACAACAAGAGCTGTGGGAAAACTTTTGTTTTTTCAGACATTAATAAATTATATAGCCAGTATATACCATCAGAAAACAAGTCTCAAACAATGTGATGGTGACGTTGGGAGGGTGGGACATATAAAATTATTGTTAGAATCTCATACTAATTATAGTTAAATGTGGGACAGGGTCAAAGATCAGCAGAGCTTATGCAATGGTGCGGCGTCCGTCATCCGTCCGTGCGTCTGTCATTGCGTCTGTCCGTGCGTAAATAATTTTTTTGTAGCGACTACTCCTCTGAAACTACCTGATGGAAATTCATGTAACTTCACAGGAATGTTGCTCTTGATGTCCAGTTGATCCTAGCAAATTTCAGGTTGGACAGAAATTTAAGATGGCCGCCATGGCTAAAAAAAGATTTCTAAAAAAAAAGTTTGTAGCGACTTAACTTCTTGAAAACTATTAGTGATATTGATATGGGAATTATTCTAAAATGATAAGAATGACATGATGTTGAGATTTATTGAAAATTATTTTGATTTGACATTAAACATGTCTGCCAGTGACCATCTTGTTCACATAGTTTGTATAGTATTGCAACTACTCCTCTGACACTACTCAATGGATTTTCATGAATCTTCACAGGAATGTTGCTCTTGATTACAAGTTGATCCTAGCAAAATTTCAGGTGGGTTGAAAATTCAAGATGGTCGCCACGGCTAAAAATAGGTTTTTTGAACAAGTTTGTAGCGACTACTTCTTGAAAACTAAGTGATATTGACATGGGAATTTTTCTAAAATGATCAGCTTGACATGATGTTGATCCTTGTCGAAAATTATTTTGATTCTACATTAAACATGGCTGCTAGTGGCCATCCTTTGTTTGACATAGAGTTATATAGTAAATATTTGTAGCGACTACACCTCAAACTACTCGACGGATTTTCATGAAATTTCACAGGAATGTTGCTAAGGATGTCTTGTTGATCCTAGCAAAATTTCAGTTTGGCTGGAAATTCAAGATGGCCGCCATGGCTAAAAGTAGATTTTTAAAAGATTTTTATGAAACTTCACATGAATGCTGATCTAGCTATCAAAATCTATCAGTAGAGCCTTAAGGTCTTGACCTCATGTTTATTATTGATATTTCATCTGTGTATCTGAATTGAGTTGGCAGATGGGGGTTGGGGGTGTGGGTGGGGCAGGGGCACATTATTGATATAGGTGTAGATTTGATTATACAAAACAATAGACATATGTAAAAAAACAACAACATTTGGGTGGTGTTGATGATGGGTTGCGCGGGGGTATGGTGCAGGTGAACAGGTAGGGGCAAAACAAATTGATAAATTTATGAAACAAAACAACGCAGAGATATGTAAAAGCCAGCCAACAAATAAACATTCAAGTGGTGGTGATGATGGTTGGGGGAATGGTTGGAGGATGGGGTGGAAGGGGGTGGGGGGAGGGGGCAGGTTCGGGGGTGCAACATAGCTATAGGTGTAGAATTGATAATGGAGAGAAAAAAATAAAAGTAGAAAATGTGTCCAAGGGACCCGAATGCCCTGCTAAAGGGTTATCAGTTGCTTCCAAAATGGAGTAACAAAATGTTAAGTGTAATATTAAAAGGCAAGTTATATGGACCTGATTTGGGTAGGAACATATTGGTGCCATAAAGATGTAATTGTGTATGAAGTTTGAATACTGTAAGGCTTTTGGTATATGAGTAATTGACTTGATAAACAAGAGGGCCAAGATGGCCCTAAAACTATTTCCTGACTACTGGCCCATTATCGAACTTCTTCGAACTCTTATGGTCATATACAATCACTGCAAGTTTGGTTAAGATTGTTCAAATTTCTTGTCAGCGCTACACCTCCTCAACGCCTTGTTGGATTTCTATGAAAATTGGCAGGAAGCCTCAGTGTGATATCTTGTTGTGCAAATTGCGGTATATCAATGAAATCTTGGACAGGTTCGCAAACCAGCCAGATCTTGTTAGTAACGACAGAGTTACGGCCCTTGATTTGTTGAAAAATGCTATATTGTATTTTCCTATATTAAATCTGTAGCTACTTCGTTTTTGATCTGATCTGTACCAAGTTTGTTTAGAATGTTAATATAACACCCCCCCACTCCCACACCCCCACACACACACAAACACACACCCATTTTGATGAAATCTCATTCATAGAAGAAAGTGGGACAAATTAAACAATACCCATGCCAGACTAGACACAGCAGACTTATTGCATGATTACAAGGTAAACGATCCCTGGTCCTCTTGTTTTTGCAATGTTTTAAACAAAGTACTGATGGGAATTTTATGACGACAACCCTTGATATAAGATCTGTTTCAGCCAGTAGAGCAACCACAGGCCCTCTTGGGCCTCTAGTTATTCTTTAAAACCTTTTTTTAGTGCAATTTCCTGTTAATTTTTGGCTGTAACTGTATTCTGGACATGTTGTTGATATTTGAAAAGGGAGCTCATCATGTTTTTGACAGTTTTTGATATAAATTTCAGAAGTGAAGGTAGACAGGGTACAAAATTGCAAGGGGTAAAAATAGCTTTGACCTTTGACCCGGTATTAGTATACAACTGAAGAAATGTTTCTTAGGAGGTATTAAACACCCTATTTCCTTGTTGATGTTTAATAGCAGACATGTCTTATAATTTGCATGATAAAGTAAGTTTCCCAGAATTCTAACCAGGTTTGAGTTTTTAACAGGTTGTCAACATTCTAACTTTACTATAGAAGGGCAATGGAGACTCATTTACACTATTATAACCTATAAGGAGGTCATGTATTTTTCAGAATTGCATAAAAAATGATTTTCTAGGCATTTATTTTGTTTGAATGGGTGAGTTGAACTCAGGAACATAGAAAAAAAAATCATATTCAGACTGTTGGACTATTTTAGAATGTTTTTGGCAACTTTTCCTATAATTTTCTGATTTTCTCTAAAAATTTGATATATTTTTTTTTTTTGCATTTTTTGTGACAGATACATGGCAAAATTGTGGTATACATACTCAGGGATGCAAAACAAAGCCACCAGAGTTGATTTGATGAGAAAATGTTGAACGGTTGCTGAGATATTGCATTTTTTATTATTTCTTAATTTCGCGTCAAATCGACTCGATTTAGTGTATGGTCAAGCGCAGGTAAATCGCAATAATTGCAAGACGAAGTCATTCAGCATTGCGAAACAAGTCAAAATGTTCTTTTATTAAGTTGTTGGATTGAATCGACCAGTTTAATTAAACAAGAGGGCCAAGATGGCCCTAAATCGATCACCTGACTACTGGCACATTATCAAACTTCTTCGAAATCTTATGTTCATATACAATCTGTGCAAGTTTGGTTGAGAAATGTGGGCTCTGTTGTGTATAACATACACATGTTGATATAAAAACACTGACAAAGTTTGGTACATATCAAATACAAAAAGAAGGTGCTAGAGTGTAACACCTTGGGCAGGGCCAAGTGTGACCCCAGGGCTACATGTAATACATGAGAGCTTTGTGGTTTCAGAGAAAAAGATTTTTTAAGTTTTTCCCTATACAAGTCTATGTAAAACATGACCCCTCAGACGGGGCCAAATGTGACCCCACGGTCACCATTTGAACAAACATGGTAAAGGACCATTTGGATTATATTAAACCTATGGCTTTTGTAGTTTCAGAGAAGAAGATTTTAATGTGTTTCCTATATAAGTCTATGTAAGACTGTGACCCACGGGGCGGGGTCAAATTTAAATTTGACCCCAGGGTCACCATTTGAACAAACTTGGTAGAGGACCATGATCTTATAGCAAATGCAAAATATTAAACCTCTGGCTCTGCAGTTCCAGAAAAGAAGATTTTTTTCAGTTTTTCCCTGTACAAGCCTATGTAAAAGTGTGACCCCCGGGGCAGGGCCAAATGTGACACAAGGGTCACCATTGGAACAAAATTGGTAGAGGACCATACGCTAATAGCAAATGCAAAATATTAAACCTCTGGCTCTTGCAGTTTCAGAGAAGAAGATTTTTTAAGTTTTTCCCTATACATGTCTATGTAAAACATGTGACCCTTGGGGCGGGGTCAAATGTGACCCGAGGGTCACAATTTGAACAAACTTGGTAAAGGACCATAAGCTTATAGTAAACGCAAAATATCAAACCTCTGGCTCCTGAAGTTTCCGGGAAGAAAATTAAAAAAAACAAACCTATATGATCTATGTAAAACTGTGACCCTCGGGGCGGGGACAAATTTGACCCCACGGTCACCATTTGAACAAATTTAGTAGAGGACCATAAGCTGATGCTACATATAATACATGAGAGCTCTGTGCCATGTGGTTACAGAGAAGAAGATTTTTTTCAGTTTTTCCCTATACAAGCCTATGTAAAACTGTGACCCCGGGGTGGGGCCAAATGTGACCCCTGGATCACCATTTGAACAAACTTGGTAGAGGACCATAATCTTATAGTAAATGCTAAATATTAAACCTCTGACTCTTGCAGTTTCAGAGAAGATTTTTTTTTAAGTTTTTCCTTATACATGTCTATGTAAAACATGTGACCCTTGGGGCAGGGTCAAATGTGACCCGAGGGTCACCATTTGAACAAACTTGGTAAAGGACCATAAGCTTATAGTAAATGCAAATTATCAAACCTCTGGCTCTTGTAGTTTCTGAGAAGAAGATTTGACCCCAGGGTCATCATTTGAACAAACTTAGTAGGGGACCATAAACTGATGCTACATGTGATAAATGAGAATGTGCCTTTTGTTTTCGGAGAAGATTTTTTAAAAAAAAATCCTACATGTCTATATGAAAAACATGCAAAATCTCAATATACAAACTTTGGACCCCCGGGGAACGGCCATTTTTGAACCCGGGGACATTATTTGAACAAAATTGATAGTCTAGGCATTGATGATCATTTTAAAAGAAAAACTGTTGAAATCTGTCCAGCGGTTCTGGAGAAGAAGATTTTTTAAGGTTTCGACCATATATGGTAATGGCGGCCATCTTGGATGTTGCGCTGACCTAATTTTAACAAATCTAAAAAGCGATCTCCTAAAGATCATCCATGTGAAGTTTGGTCAAAATTAGCCAAGTCACTCAGGTTTCTGAGGTCGTTTGAAGAAAAGTTAACGATGGACAGACGGACGGACAGACGACCGACGGACGGACGACGGACGAAGGGTGATCCCAATAGATCACCTTGAGCCTTCGGCTCAGGTGATCTAAAATCATGACCCGAAATTATTCCATTTAGGTTTAATTCCACTAAATCAGCCGGATGTGGTTGCCTGGTGCAGTCGAAAATAGTTCTGTATTAAAGAGTGCTAATCTTTTTTTTCTTTAAAACCTTTTTTTCAGTGCAATTTCCTGTTAATTTTTGGCTGTAACTGTATTCTGGACATGTTTTTGGTATTTAAAAGGGAGCTCATCATGTTTTTGACAGTTTTTGATATAAATTTCAGACGCGAAAGTAGACAGGGTACGAAATTGCAAGGGGTAAAAATAGCTTTGACCTTTGACCCGGTATTAGTATACAACTGAAAAAATGTTTCTAAATAGAAGGTATTAAACCCCCTATTTCCTTGTTGATGTTTAATACAGACATGTTTATTTGCATGATAAAGTAAGTTTCCCAGAATTCTAACCAGGTTTGAATTTTTAACAGGTTGTCAACATTCTAACTTTACTAAAGAAGGGCAACGGAGACTCATTTATGCTATTATAACCTTTGATTCGATATTAAACATGGCTTTCTATTAAAAACTTGTAGCGACTACTCCTCTGTAACTACTCGACAGATTTTCATGAAACTTCACAGGAATGTTACTCTTGATGTCTTATTGATCCTAGCAAAATTTCAGATTGGCCGGAATTTCAAGATGGCCGCCATGGCTAAAAATAGATTTTCAAAATACAATTTTGTAGCGACTGCTTCTTGAAAACTATAAGTGTTATTGATATGGGATTTTAGCTTGACTATTTGAAAAATAAGAGAGCTTATGTAATCACTCCGGCGTTGGCGTGTCACATCAAGGTTTGCGTGTAAGCTGTGTTTACAAGTCTATATCTCTTACATTTATTATCCTAGCACAACCAAATTTGGCCATGGGCTTCCTTATAGCATTATCTTAAGGGCTGCATAAGCAATTTTGGTTCCTGTAACCCATGGGCTCCCATGGAACCCAAATTATGATAGCCCTTAAAATGTGTCTGTTTCACATCAAATTTTGCGTGTAAGCTGTGTTTACAGGTCTATATCTCTTACATTTCTTACCCTAGCACAACCAAATTTGGCCATTAGCTTCCTTATAGCATTATCTTAAGGGCTGCTTAAGTAATTTTGGTTCCTGTAACCAATGGGCTCCCATGGAACCCAAATTCTGATAACCCTTAAAATGTGTCTGTTTCACATCAAATTTTGCGTATTTACAGGTCTATATCTTCTTGTCCTAGCTGAATTAAATCTGAGAATTGGTTTCCTTATAGTATGTTGTAAAGGGTTGGGTAAGTAATTTTGTCTTCTGCAAATTCTGGGCTCCCATGGAACCCAAATTGTGATGGCCCATAAAATGTGCAATAATGGCAGATCTAGGTTATATACTGAAAGGAAAAAAGAAACGCAGGGTGCGTATTTCCGCTATATATTGTATGTTTAATATGCTACTGCTAATCGAATGGTACAGGGCGACATTAGGCCTGTCCTTTTAGAAAGGTTTAAACAGCACTGAACACACCAATGGTTACCCCTTTAAAGTTTTATTATCGTCAGAATGCGCATTTGGCTCAAGCAGGTGAGCAAACTTAGGCTTAAAATGTTGCAATCACTTAACATTAAATACAGTACTGAACTGGCTCAATTTTTCAAAGAGGAACTTCAGCATTTATGAATTTCTTGTTACAATGTGTACTGTGATTAAAACGTCTACAACATCACAGTTGTGTCCTTTCTCTAACTAACCACACTTTTTTTTTTACAAAACATTTTGGGATTTCCTTGGAATATATATGGAATTAAGTGTCCAGTATATGCAATATATAGCGGAAATACGCACCCTGCGTTTCTTTTTCCTTTCAGTATATCTATAATTTTGGTTTGGGATTTCTTATAGCATTATGCATCTTATTCATACTTCACCAGTATTGGGGCATGGGCTCCCTCCTCCACCCACGCCCCACTCACTCCAATCCCCACCCCCACTTTTTTTTTTTTTTTTTTTTTACATATTTCTGTGTTGTCAATTCTTACACATATTTGTTGCTCCCTCCCCTCACCCCCTCAGACCCCCACCCCCTCCACGCCTGTAACCCAACCCCCACCACACCACACCCCCACTTGAAACTCTATATGTATATTTTTTTACATATTTCTGTGTTGTTTTAGTCAATTTTTACACAGCTTCTACACATATATATTTATTGCCCCCTCCCCATCCCACCGCCTCTCTCCCCTCCCCCACCTCCACTCAAAACTCATTTTTATTTTTTTTTTACATATTTCTGTATTGCTTACTTATGTCAATTCTTACACATATTGCCCTCTCCCACAACCCCCACCCCTGCCCTTTCCCCTCATCCCCCTCACTCGAAACTCGATTTTTTTTTTACACATATTTTTGTGTTGTTTTAGTCAATTCTTACACATATGTTGCCCCCCCCCCCCCCCCCCCCCCCTCCCCACCTCTCACTCTCACCCAACACCCCCCACCCCACTTGAAACTCTATTTTATTTTATTTTTACATATTTCTGTGATTGTTACACAGCTTCTTACACATATATTTATTGCCCCCTTCCACCCCTTGCCACTCAACTCCCCCCCCCCCCCCCCCCACCCCCCACCAACTCGAAACTCGTTTTTTTTTTTACATATTTCTGTGTTGCTTTTCACAGTTCTTACACATATTGCCCCCCCCCCCCCCCCCCCCCCCCCCCCCCCCCCCCCCACTCCGCCCAATTAAAACTTCATTATTATTATTATTATTTTTCATATTTCTGTGTAGTTTTGTCAATTCTTACACATAGCTATGTTGCCCCCCCCCCCCACTCCCCCCATTTTGCCCCCCCCCCACCCACCCCCAACCCCAACCCCACTCAAAACTCTTTTTTTTTAAAATTATTTTTTGACATATTTCTGTGTTGTTTTAGTCAATTTTTACACATAGCTTCTTACACATATATATGTTGCCCCCTCCTTCACCTCTCCCTCCCTTTCTAAAATGATCAGCATGACATGATGGTTATCCGAGTCGAACATTATTTTGATTCGACGTTAAACATGGCTGCCAGTAGCCATCTTTGTTTACATAGAGTTATATAATGAAAACTTGTAGCGACTACTCCTCTGAAACTACTGGACGGATTTTCATGACACTTCACAGGAATGTTGCTCATGATGTCTAATTGATCCTAGCAAAATTTCAGGTTTGCCGGAAATTCAAGATGGCCGCCACGGCTAAAAATAAATTTTCAAAATAAACTATAAGTGATATTGATATGGGACTTTTTCTAAAATGATCAGCATGACATGATGGTTATCTGAGACGAACATTATTTTGATTCGACGTTAAATATGGCTGTCAGTGGCCATCTTTGTTTACATAGAATTATATAATGAAAAATTTGTAGCGACTATTCCTCTGACACTACTTGACGGATTTTCATGAAACTTCACAGGAATGTTGCTCTTGATGTCGAATTGATCATAGCAAAATTTCAGGTCGGCCGGAAATTCAAGATGGCCGTCACGGCTAAAAATAAATTTTCAAAATACAAGTTTGTAGCGACTACTTCTTGAAAACTATAAGTGATATTGATATGGGACTTTTTCTAAAATGATCAGCATGACATGATGGTTATCCGAGTCGAACATTATTTTGATTCGACGTTAAACATGGCTGCCAGTGGCCATCTTTGTTTACCTAGAGTTATATAATGAAAACTTAAAGCGACTATTCCTCTGAAACTACTTGACGGATTTTCATGAAACTTCACAGGAATGTTGCTCTTGATGTCTAATTCATCCTAGTAAAATTTCAGGTCGGCCGGAAATTCAAGATGGCCGCCACGGCTAAAAATAAATTTTCAAAAAACAAGTTTGTAGCGACTACTTCCTGAAATCAAAATCAATCAGTAGAGCTTCAAGGTCATTGACCTCTTGTTTTTACACATTTCTGTGTTGTTTTGGTCAATTCTTACACATACAGCTATGTTACCTCCCCCCACCCTGCCTACCCCTCCCCCACCTTCCGCCTCCCCCGGCCTTCCTCCCCTCCACTTGAAACACATTTTTTTAAAAAAAATGTATCTGTGTTGTTTTTGGCCAATTCTTATACATATAGCTAGGTTGGCCCCACCCCACCACATCGTCCCCTTCCCACCACCTTCCCCCCACACTCGAAACTTTTTTTTTTTTTACATATTCTGTTGTTTTGGTCAATTCTTACACATATAGCTATGTTGCCCCCCACCCCACCTTACCCCTCCCCCCGCCTATTGCCTCCACCAGCCTTCCCCTCCCCCCACCCACAATTGAAACACATTTTTGTTCAAAATGTATCTGTGTTATTTTTGGCCAATTCTTGCACATATAGCTATTGTTGCCCCCCACCCCGCCTTCCCTCTCCCCCGGCCTTCCCACCCCACACATGAAACACATTTTTTTTAAAAAAAGGTATTATTTTTGGCCAATTCTTACACATATAGCTATGTTGCCCCCCCTGCCTTCCCCCTCCCCCACCATCCCCCCTACACTCGAAACCTTTTTTTTCCCCCCTATTTCTGTGTTGTTTTGATCACTTCTTACACATAAAGCTATGTTGCCCTCACCCCTCCCCTCCCATATTCCGCCTCACCACCCCACCATCGCACCCAGTCGAAATTTTTTGTTTTTTTTGTTTACATATTTCTGTGTTGTTTTGGTCAATTCTTACACATACAGCTATGTTGCTCCCCCAACCCCTCACTCCACCTTCCCTCCCTCCTTCCGCCTTCCCCATCCCCACTCACGAAACACATATTTTCTTTCTTCTCTTTTTTAAATATTTCTGTGTTGTTTTGGTAAATTCTTACACATATAGCTATGCTGCCCGCCACCAACCCCACCCCCACCCCCACCCTCCCCCACTTACACTCAAAACATTTTTTTATGCGATCACGTTTCGTCCGTCTGTCCATCTTTCTGTTAGCAATTTTATAAAATCGACATCTCCTCTGAAAGCACTTGAAGGATTTTAATGAAACTTCATCACAAAGTTACTTAGGAGGGCCCCTCTCAGATTTATGTTTTTCATGGCCGCCATTCATCCAAGACGGCCACCATGGCTAAAATAAGGTCAAATTTAAGGAAATTTCAAACGACATCTCCTCCGAAACCACTTATTCCATTATTGTGAAATATTATAAATATGTTCCTTGGGTTGGCCTCTGTCAAGTTTGTGTTTTTCATTATCAGTGAATAATAAAAATGGCCACCACAGCGACACAAAGTTTACATAGAGTTATATAGGAAAACGTTAAAAATTAAATCTTCTCTGAAACCGTCACAATGATCTTTGGGTTAGTCCCTCTCAGATTTATGTTGTTTGTGGCTGCCAGTCATCCAAGATGGTTGCCATGGTTAAAACTAGGTCAAATTTAAAGAAATTTCAAACAACATCTCCAAAACCACTTATTCCATTCTTGTGAAATATCATATACATGTTCCTTGGGTTGGCCTATATCAAGTTTGTGTTTTTCGTTATCGTCGAATAATCAAAATGGTCACCACGGCGACCCAAAGTTTACATAGAGTTATATAGGAAAAGGTTGAAAATGACATTTTCTCTGAAACAGCTTGAAGGATTTTGATGAAACTTAATCACCATGATATTTGGGATAGTTCCTCTCAGATTTTCATGATGGCCGCCATGTCTAAAACTAGGTCAAATTTAAGGAAATTTCTAACAACATGTCATCCCAAAACACTTATTCCATTCTTGTGAAATATCAGATTTTTGTTTTTCGCAGCTGTCAGTCATCCAAAATGGCCATATTGGCTAAAATTAGGTCAAATTTAAAGAGATTTTAAACGACATCTCCTCTGAAACCACTTAATCCATTCCAGTAAAATATCATATACATGTTCCTCTTGTTGGCCTGTATCAAGTGTGTTTTTCGTTGTCATCAAATATTTAAAATGGGCGATAACCGAAAATTTACATAGAGTTATATAGGGAAAGGCTAAAATTGATATCTTCTCTGAAACCTCTTGAAGGATTTTTTTGAAACTTTATCACAATGATCTTTGGGATAGTGCGCCTCAGATTTGTGGTTTTCGCAGCCGCCAGTTGTCTAAAGACTAAATATGACATCTTTACACAGTAGAGCATCTACAGGCCCTCTTGGGCCTCTTGTTTGATCACCTGAGCCGAAAGCTAAAGGTGATCTATTGGGATCACTCTTCGTCCGTCGTCCGTCGTTGGCGTTAACTTTTCTTCAAAGGACTTCTCAGAAACCGATTGGCCAATTTTAACCAAACTTCACATGCATGATCCTTAGATGAATGCTTTTGAGATTTGTTAAAATTAGGTCAGCGGGTCATCCATGATGGCCGCCATTACCATATATAGTCAAAACCTTAAAAAATCTTCTCAAGAACCGCTGGACAGATTTCAACAGTTTTCTTTTAAAATGATCGCCAACGTCTGGACTATCAATTTCGTTCAAATGAAGTTCCCTGGGTCAAAAATGGCCATGCCCCGGGGGTCCAAAATTTGTATAGTGAGATTTTGCATGTTTTTCATATAGGCATATAGGGAAAAACTTTAAAAAATCTTCTTCTCTGAAACCACTAGCACAGAGCTCTCATGTATGACATGTAGCATCAGCTTATGGTCTTCTACTATGTTTGTTCAAATGGTGACCATGGGGTCTAATTTGGCCCCGCCCCGGGGGTCAGTTTTACATAGACTTATATAAAAAAATAAAAAAAATCTCTTCTCTGAAACTACAATATTTTGCATTCACTATAAGATTATGGTCCTTTACCAAGTTTATTCAAATGGTGACCCTGGGGTCACATGTGGCTCCACCGCAGGGGTCACATGTTTTACATAGACTTGTATAGGGAAAAACTTAAAAAATCTTCTTCTCTGAAACTGCAAGAGCCAGAGGTTTAATATTTTGCAGTTGCTATAAGCTTATGGTTCTCTACCAAGTCTGTTCAAATGGTGACCCTGATGTCTAATTTGGCACCGCCTAGGGATCACAGTTTTACATAGACTTGTATAGGAAAAAATTTAAAAAATCTTTTCTCTGAAACTTCAAGAGCCAGAGGTTTAATATTTTGCATTTACTGTAAGATTATGGTCCTTTACATTGTTTGTTCAAATGGTGACCATGATGACCCTGGGGTCACATTTGGCCTCGCCCCAGGTCATTGTTTTACATAGGCCTGTATAGGGAAAAACATAAAAAAATCTCTGCAACTGCAAGAGCCAGAGCTGGTTTAGTATTTTGCATTTGCTATAAGCTTATGGTCCTCTACCAAGTTTGTTCAAATGGTGACCCTGGGGTCATTTTGGCCCCAACCCGGGGTCACAGTTTAACATAGACTTATACATGAAAACATTTTAAAAAAAAAATCTCTGGAAATACAAGTCTGAAAGCCAGAGGTTTAATATTTGCATTTATTATACTCTTATGGTCTTTTACCACATTTGTTCAAATGGCGAACCTGGGGTCACATGTTGTACATAGACTTGTACAGGGAAAAGCTTAAAATACCTTCTCTAAAACCACAAGGCAAACAGCTCTCATATATTACATGTAGCCCTGAGGTCATATTTGGCCGTGTCCCAGGTGTTACACTCTAGCACCTTCATTTGTATTTGATATTTACCGAACTTTGTCAGTGTCTTTATATCAATGTTGTTAACACAACAGAGACCATATTTCTTGAACAATCTTAACCAAATTTGCACAGATTGTATATGACCATAAGATTTTGAAGAAGTTTTATAATGGGCCAGTACTCGGGTGATCAATTTAGGGCTATCTTGGCCCTCTTGTTTATAAAAACTTTCTAGGGCATTAACATTCTTGGGTCTATGCCGATGACCTTTTATGAAAACTGTATAAGGCATTAACATTCTTGAGTCTATGCCAGTGATCTATGCCGGTGACTTTTTATGAAAACTGTCTAAGGCATTAACATTCCATTACCTATACCAGTGACCTTTTATGAAAACTGTCTAGGGCATTAACATTCTTGAGTCTATGCCGATGACCTTTTATGAAAACTGTATAAGGCATTAACATTCTTGAGTCTATGAGGCTGAACCCCCCCCTTTTGGTACGCAGTATTCAGGGCATTTTAGGCGGTATTCAGTACGCACAAGCCTGGTATGCAGTACTCGCACAACACACTATTTAGTATTTAGTACTCATAAAATGTATTTTTAAAACCAAATATGTACAAAAAAATCATAAAATGTAAATAAAGGTCTAATTTTGATATTAATCAAGCCTTCATTCATCTAGCAGATCCCGACTCTTGGGTGTTTTAGGTCATCATTCAAATTAGAGTTATTGCCCTTTGTAATTTTATACTTAGAATTTTTGCCCGGAGCTAAATAGTATTGAATACTCGGTCTCTAAAATAAGGAGTATTCAGTACTCGTGGGGGAGGGGGGGGTTACATCCTCAGTCTATGTCAGTGACCTTTCATGAAAACTGTCTAGGACATTATCATTCTTGAGTCTATGCCGTTGACCTTTTATGAAAACTGTCTAAGGCATTAACTTTCTTGAGTCTGTGCCAGTGATCTATGCCGGTGACTTTTTATGAAAACTGTCTAAGGCATTAACATTCCATTACCTATACCAGTGACCTTTTATGAAAACTGTCTAGGGCATTAACATTCTTGAGTCTATGCCAGTGACCTTTTATGAAAACTGCCAGTGACCTTTTATGAAAACTGTCTAGGGCATTAACATTCTTGAGTCTATGCCAGTGACCTTTTATGAAAACTGTCTAAGGCATTAAAAATTCACTGTCACAGGTTGAAGGAATGTTGTTTGGACCTTTTTTTAAGTTGTTTGCCAAAAAATACCACGCCCCGTCATTCCCAACACTCACCCCCATTTATCTCAAATACTTGCCTTTGATATGCAGCAATCCTTTTCTGCATTATGTCCTTTTCTGTAATATATGAAGTAATCATTATAATTACTGAAGATTTCTTGCATACCGGACAAGGATATCCGCCATTTTACCGGGGCTAGATATTTCCATCTCACCCTAGGGTCGAGATAAAATTCACGCGCGCCAACATCCGGTATGCAGAAAAACATGCAAAACGTTAATAGCTGGCGGCGTCAATGCACAACATTTCTCTGATATGCAAGAAAAAGAATCTTTCATGGGTATTCGGTTCAGATAGGGAATTCCAACCCTCGGTATAAGTGTTTTAATCGGAACCTCGGCAGAGCCTCGGTTCCGATAAAAACACGTATACCTCGGGTTGGAATTCCCTATCTGAACCGGATACCCATGTAAGATTCTTATAGTCTCAGTGCATAGTTAGTCTAGATGGCTCCCCATCTTGCCACCTTGGTCACAGTATCTGGTCTATGAATTCTTTATATAATAAAACAATGTAAGTCATCGCATTTGCTAACATTTAGGAAAATCTGCATAGCATAATAGACTAAACTGGATATCATTTAAAACAAGAAATCTCTGTTTAAAGTAGTTATTCTGCCAACAACATGCAAATTTACTACAACAAATGTAAATTGTTTCTATTAAAAAGCTTACAAACCATATAATTTATAACTATGTAAATTTCAAATGTTGCAAATCTGAATTTACCGCCTGAATCGGCCAGGCAAAAATCGCCCTATTAATCTGCATTATTTTACAACCTTAACACATATGGACAGTCTCAGTTTGAAAAAACGTTTATGCATTGTAAAATTTACATGTTGTTGGCGAGAGAGTGACTTTAATTATGTGAAATTGAAATAACATTAATTTTGTACATATGGAATCATATATATCAAAAAGAAAGTGTAAATATTATTTGATAAAATGTATTTTTATACCTTCTCTTAATGTTGTTATTTCTTTTCTTAATATTTCATTCTCTTCTTTTGACTTCTTCTACATGGATATAAAAACAAAAAAACATAATTAAAACAATGCTTTATTCACACTTAGGGCTGTAACAAATACGCTAGGGGTTGAATATGATACATTTATAGATTTGTATTGGGATATATGCAGGAGTTCTTTCATTTATTAGCTCTACTGGCCGAAGGCCAGCAAAGCTTATGGGATGACGAGTTGTCCGTCGTCTGTCCGTCATACGTCCATAGTCTGTCCATCGTCCGTTAACTTTTGCCGTGTGAACACTCTATTGGGGCCTTCAATATTAATCGGATCTATACGAAACTTTGCCAGTGTCTTTATATCAATGAAAAGCTCAGAGAAGTTTGAAAACCAGCCAGATCGGAATAATTTCAATGGAGTTATGGCCCTTTTTTTGCTGAAAAATAAAAATATTTGGATATCTAAACGAGTAACTCTTGTGGCCTAGAGCGTGACCTAGATAATGAGCTTTACTGTCAAATTGGAAACTAAATGTCCGTAAATATTGTAGTTAATATGCCTAGTACTTTGAGAAATAGTATTGCATAGTATAGCATCTACTATAAATAAATACACAAATTGATGAAAAAATTTTGTCAAGAAGTGCTCAATTCTACTACCAACAGAATGTAAACAAATGGTTTAAGGTCAATACGTAATCAGTGTGTGCAGTTGGGTAAAGTCGGTCAGCCAATGAAAACGAATAGAATTTCGCGGGCTAATTAATATGCATGCAAGAACACCTGACGTATGGTAAAGTCGGTCAGCCAATGAAAACGAATAGAATTTCGCGGGTTAATTAATATGCATGCAAGAACAGATGAGTGTCAGCAGGTCAATCAATCTGTTTTATTTCCTTTGAACAAATATGCGAGTGTCTGATTTATCAACAGTATTTCCGTTATGTACGCCAGTCAGTTAACCTAACCATGCTTTCCTGGGTTGAACCAATAAAGACACAGATTCTTCGCAAGTACCTGACAATGCATGTATCATTGGTGAGAGATATACTTAAATTAAAACAAATAATTCAGCTAGGTTACTCCAGTACAAAAACATATGTTCTAACCAACTACATTTCCTATTAAACACCTGCAAAATTAAACATAACCATTAACCTCGCCGAAGACAGACACTGTTCATCAGGATCTTCAGTCCTTTGATTTATTTTGTTTTTATTTTATTTTGTGTTTATTTTTAATTTAAGAGGTCTCCAAGATCGATTGTAGTGTTATTTATCTCATAACATTGCTTCTGGGAGTGTAATAAAGCCATGTCTTATTTCTCGTAATACACTAGTGTATGATAGATGCAAATGAGGACCGAATCACTGTGTTTGTAGACAGTAAAATATGTAATACCAATTGTTTGCATAGTATATCTTATGGTACGTTCAGAGGCCTTAATTATTTATCATTATTTGAAATCTTACTTCATAAAATGAATGTTAGTAACGTTAAATTTGGTTTAAGGTGTTGCATTATTTGTCTAGCGAACGCATTTACAGCCGCGTAGTGTAGCGACGTCATGTAAACATCAAAACGACATCATGATTTGTCTTACAAATTGCCGTCGTATATGAGAAAAACTGACACAAATAATGTCGTAGGTGTGTTATGTGATAAACAGAATCTTACATTCGTGACTGTGTATTATTGACTTTAATAAGAGAGCCTCGTATCCTATCATTTTATCCACCTTGTTTATTAAAATCAATAATACACTGTCACTCATGTAAGATCCTCTATGTACATGTTAGAAATTACCAACATTCCCTATAAATCTGGTGACCGATCAAATTCATGTATTGAAAGAAGTAAAATTGGAATTATGTGAAATCCATGCTTCCTACCAAACTTAATTTTTAATGGCGTTAAGTATACTATACGGCTATTATAAGTAGATGGGATGGCAATATTATGAACTATCACTGATTTCATTTCTCAAGGAGTGGCACACCACTATTGTTTGGGGCGCTTATTTCAGCCAAAGGATTTTTGGTCTACAATTCGCACCTAAATAAATTGTACATATCAGTCAAACAGACATTTTTAGTGGTAAATAAAAATACCTTACTTTTCAAAATTGGTTAAGAAATAAAAATTTCATGCGAGAAAGCTGTTTTGGATCGGGCATTTTCAATGCAAAATTCTGCCACATGAACAATTTGAAAAATACATTTTTTTAGAATTTTTATCCATCCGAAAATGGTTTTAAATGGTTGGATACACATACATTAGGACAATTTGACCCAGTTTGGAGGACCGAATAACCCTCATGTCAGAGTATAAACAACATTTTCGGTAGGACGGATGCATGCACGGATGTATTGATGGATGAACCGGTGGACAAATACACATACAGATTGACAAGTGTAACACTGAACTTTTGGAAAACAATCATGTTTCATCACATCATAATTAAATACGCGAACTCACTACCATGCTTACAAAGTGGCAGGAATCGGTGCAGAAGATAAACACTGCATCATAATCATCCACATTTTACCAAATTCTGTTTATAACATTTTCTAAAAATGTGTAGACGGAGAATTAATATTTAAGTCAAAGCTTGCGTTTCACGACAGGAATGAAGCGTTTCACTTTGATCAAGTTGACAGTTTTTTAATCTGTGTGATGGAAAACCCTCACATTGAAAGTTTGAAAGATTATACTATGTGACGATAAATCGTTATCTGAATTATTTTCGTAAATGTAGTAACTTGAAAGATGATGGAAAATCATGACCATGAGAATAAGTGTTTGGGATGAAACATCATCACCATTAATTTAATTTTAAGGGGATGGTTTTTCAAAAGTTCCCTGACTGCTGACTGTTATTTCATACCTGTTTGTTTCCTTCTCTGTTGGCCGGCTTGACCTCTGTAAACTGCAGAACACAAATAAAAATAGCAGATTATTTTCATGATGTGTTTGATCTAATCAGTATCATTACTACTATACTATAGTTTTGCCTGTCGGTACGTCCGTCCATTCGTCCATTACAATTTTTGTGTCCGCTGCATAACTCTCACATGCATGGACAGATTCTGAAATAAATTGGCACATTATACTCATCTCATCAAGACGACATACAGAACCCAATACCTGGATGTGTATCATCAAGGTCAAGGTCATAAAGGTTATCATAACGGTCATATACTTCTAGACGCATATAATAAGGTCAATTTCGTGTCTGCGCCATAACTTTTCCATGCATGGAAGGATTATGAAATAAATTGGCACAAATACCCATCTCATCGATACAATGTGCAGAACCCAACACCCAGGTCTGTATCTTAAAGATCAAGGTCTTAATGTACTTTTAATAAGGTATTTTGTGTTCTCTCCCCATAACTCATGTTTGCAGGGATTTTGTAATGACACAAATACTCAACCCATCAAGGCATGCATGGAGACCCCTGTGCCCCTTTTCCACCCTCACACGCATGGAAAGATTCTGAAATAAATAGGCACATTTTCTCATCTCATCAAGACAAGTGCAGAACCCATTAACTGGATCTGTATGTCAAGGACAAGGTCATAAAGGTCACAATTGATATGGCCCCACAATCCCCTCCAAAAAGCAAACTAATTTTATCATCCCTAACAAAGAGGGATATAATTTTGGCATTGTCCGTCCGTTCATCCGCATGTTACAATGTTCGTGTCCCCTGCATAACTCTCACATGCTTGGAGGGATTTTGAAATAAATTGGCACATATACACAACTCATCAAGATGACTGCTGAACCCAACACCTGATGACTGCTGAACCCAACACCTGAACCTGTATCTTCAAGGTCATCATAAAGGTCAAAGACTTTCTGATATATGCATATAATATGGTCCAATTGTGTCCGCTCCACAACTCTCACATGCATGGAGGATTTTTAAATAAATTCGAACATAATTATATGCACATCTTAGCCTAATAAATTGGCTCCTATGCAGTTTTTTTTATTATTCTGACGTTCTATGTAACTGCATGATGCTCGCCAATACGAAAAATTTCAAAAGAGCATTAAACGTGTATTTTAACACACTAATGCACATCTCATCAAGACGATGTGCAGA
This sequence comes from Cyrtodaria siliqua, assembly GCA_037043455.1. Classification (NCBI taxonomy): domain Eukaryota; kingdom Metazoa; phylum Mollusca; class Bivalvia; order Adapedonta; family Hiatellidae; genus Cyrtodaria; species Cyrtodaria siliqua. The sequence goes on along the minus strand of JAWPHD010010739.1, from coordinate 40,353 downwards.
TCCCAACACCTGAGCCTGTAATAATACTATGTTCTTTCATGTCTGCACCACAACTCTCACATGCATAGAGAGATTTTGAAAAAAGATTGGTAGATTTAGAACGATTCACATTCATTAAAAAATTATTTTGTTTTGTTTTGGTCTTCTGTATTTACTTTTCATCGATGCTTCTACCCATAAGACAATTAACACTTTGTCAGGGGATATCAATTGAGTGAATTTCTTGTTAGTTATCTATGTAAAAAGTATAAAAGATATTTTTATGAAACTTTTTGCATATGGTAGAGGGGCATAAGGAGATTATGCACGTTATTTAATTTTGTTGATATGGCCAAAGTTGTGGTTGCTATGGCAACAAAATTAATTTTAAAAAATATCAGTTTGTCATGAAAACTGGATCCTGTGATACCTTAAAAAGTATAAAAGATATTTTCATGAAACCTTTTACACAAGGTAGAGGGGCGTAAGGAGATAATGTACGTTATTTAATCATTAAAAAAAATGCACACAAAATAGGATCATGTTATAACTTGAAAACCATATTGTAATAAAACTTGGTACCAGTACATAGGTTGGCATTATCATGGAGATTTTGCACTCAATTTTACTTCAGTGGTATGGCCAAAATTGTGGTTGTTATGGTAACTAATACAGCTGAATAGGAAGCTTCATACATCTATCTTTATACTGAATAATTATTCAATATTTACTTCGATTCAAAAAGAGTTATATATTATATATAATATATATAATATATAACTTATTAACTTTCAGGGGCGTACCTGGGCATACGCACTGACGCACGTGCGTACAGGCTATTAAAGAAGCAAACAAATAAAAAGGGCTAAAAATGCGAAAAATGCAATAAAAACTGAAGGTATAGGAGGGTTAGGCACATTTGTGAATCCAAATCTTGATGGTGTGTATACCTAAATTAGCCCCAGGAACGCCCCTGACTTTGCATATGCATTATTCAGTATTACTTGTTGTATTATATTTGTAATATGTTTGTAAACTTACTGGATTTGGAAAGAAGAAAAAAGTGAAGTATATCTTTTACAAATTTGTGAGGAAGATTATGTACTCAAACTTGTTTTGTTAAGGTTGCAAAATGTAGCATGCCTTTGTTATTTGTCTAAATCATAGCCTTTTGTTCGGTCTGGTCCAACCTGTGACCGGTAGGGGACATCATGTGTTGCCGTGCAATACTGAAGTATCTTGTTATATTTGCATCAATGTTTTACCCCACTGATGGGGTGGACACCCCGGGGATTAGACATCAATGTTTTACCCCACTGATGGGGTGGACACCCTGGGGATTAGGCATCATTGTTTTACCCCACTGATGGGGTGGACACCCTGTGGATTAGACATCAATGTTTTACCCCACTGATGGGGTGGACACCCTGGGGATGAGACATCAACGTTTTACCCCACTGATGGGGTGGACACCCTGGGGATTAGGCATCAATGTTTTATCCCACTGATGGGGTGGACACCCTGGGGATTAGACATCAATGTTTTACCCCACTGATGGGGTGGACACCCCGGGGATTAGACATCAATGTTTTACCCCACTGATGGGGTGGACACCCTGGGGATTAGACATCAATGTTTTACCCCACTGATGGGGTGGACACCCTGGGGAGTAGACATCAATGTTTTACCCCACTGATGGGGTGGACACCCTGGGGATTAGACATCAATGTTTTACCCTACTGATGGGGTGGACACCCTGGGGATTAGGCATCAACGTTTTACCCCACTGATGGGGTGGACACCCTGGGGATTAGGCATCAATGTTTTACCCCACTGATGGGTGGACACCCTGGGGATTAGACATCAATGTTTTACCCTACTGATGGGGTGGACACCCTGGGGAGTAGACATCAATGTTTTACCCTACTGATGGGGTGGACACCTCGGGGATTAGACATCAATGTTTTACCCTACTGATGGGGTGGACACCCTGGGGATTAGACATCAACGATGACGAGGAGTTAAAGAATTTGACAGAAGTGGACAATTGATACTGAGTGTATTTAATTGGCACACCCTGAGGATTTAGACAAAAAAGGTCAATAAAATGCCGAAATTGAGGTCTTTCAAGCAACCTCGGAGTCATTTGTGGACAATGTCAGGCAAGTACATTTATATTTTGTACTGATCATCCCCACTCCTCCCGAACACTCTAGGGCCTTCATTCATTAGATGGATCATTATGGAACTTTGCCAGTGGGGGTGGTTGGGGGGGGGGAATATTTGTTGATGTAACTCCTCTCCCCCTGAAGCAAATATGTCATATAACTTCATGGGTAAACTGCCTGTGATGAGATGGACCACTATTGATTTTGAGGTCAGAAGGTCAAAGGTCAAGACCACCATTACCTGATCAGTAAAATCCTACTCCACTCAATCTTTACTCAAACGGTAGGGTACGGAATGGGAGGGGGGGCGGACTGGTAGCAGGGGTATATTTCTCGGCGTTTAAAGGCGACAGCTATAGTTTATTTCATACCTTGTACTCTATCACGATAGCGCAGCGATCTCCTTGGTTCTGGTGTTTCTGCAAAACATAAACATGTGTACATTTTACAAGTGTTTCAAAGCAGGTTTATGTATATTTAATTTCTATTTCAGATAACATAAAATTATTATGAGTTACGAATAGATGTTTGAAGAGATTTCCCTATTTAAACACACAGCAATCTGATCTTTTTAAAGGCAGAATATGCTTATTAACACATAAAACAGTTGACAAAGCACTCGGAAGCATTACAACTTAGAGAAGTTCGCTAACAAATAAACTGAATAAAATTAAACTAAACACTATGCCGAATAAATATATGTGTACTAATTACGCTGTATCCCCTACATGCTGCGCCAATGCTAAGCACAACACAGGAAGTGTGTGGATCCAAATGGTTTATTTATAGAACAGGTAATGTTAAAAAGTCAGCGTGCCTTTTTAACGAGGTTTCTATTAACGGCTGGGTTTGCAAATTTGAAGGTAATATTATACACAAATTATACTTCACACAACATCTCTATTATCTCCATTATGGTTAACGATAAGCATATTCTGACTTTAATATGCATTAAATGCCATTATCGTAGACTTTCCATATAACTGACATATTTGCCAATTATCATTAATATTATTTAAATGGTTCAAAGCACCTGTTTTTTATACAACCTATTATTGCTTATATTGCACCAGTAATATAGAGAATGCTTGCCTTTGAAAAGGAACCAGTAATATATAGAATGCTTGCCTTTGAAAAGGAACCAGTTATATATAGAATGCTTGCCTTTGAAAAGGAACCAGTTATATATAGAATGCTTGCCTTTGAAAAGGAACCAGTAATATATAGAATGCTTGCCTTTGAAAAGGAACCAGTAATATATAGAATGCTTGCCTTTGAAAAGGAAGAAAAGTTACAACTCCAAATGTCACAACCTTTCATCAAATTATATGTTACAAGAGAGAAATACCTGGTGATACTGCATTAATAATCTAAGCAAAACAAAACAGATTAGTAAATAATGGACATCAAGTGACAATTTTCAAGATCTACCCAAACTGGGATGTAAAGAATGTTTCAGTAATAATTAAGCAAAGACACAAAATGGTTCAAAACATGGAAGTAATATGTTACAGCAACAGTCTGTCTCCATGTGGTGAAACATTTTGCTAAGGTTTTTTCTGATCCAATCATCCATTGCCTATTTATGGCCCTGACGCAAGTCTGATCTTTAACATGCAATGCAACCTTGATATATGTTGCCGGGAGTTCTATCCAACACTTCATCTCTATCTGGGGAAACTTTCTACACAGTATCTTTATGACCTAACTATAACATGCAATGCAACCTTGATGTAGGTTGCCGGGAGTTCTATCCAACACTTCATCTCTATGTGGGGAACCTTTCTACACAGTATTTTTAACATGCAATGCAACCTTGATGTAGGTTGCCGGGAGTTCTATCCAACACTTCATCTCTATGTGGGGAACCTTTCTACACAGTATCTTTAACATGCAATGCAACCTTGATGTAGGTTGTCGGGAGTTCTATCCAACACTTCATCTCTATGTGGGGAACTTTTCTTAAAAGGTGACAGCTCTAGTTTATTTCATACCTTGTCGAACATTTCGAGGAGATCTCCTCGGCGTCACCGGCGTCCTTGGTGTATCTGCAAAACACAAACATCTGTACATTTTACAAGTGTTTCAAAGCAAGCAAGTTTATATATATTGTATTCCTATTTCAGATGACATAAAATTATTATGAGTTATGAATAGATGTTTGAAGAGATTTTAACACATAAAACAGTTGACGAAGCACTCGGAAGCGTTACAACTTAGAGAATTACGCTAACAAATAAACTGAATAAAATTAAACTAAGCACTATGCCAAATAAATATATGTGTACTAATTTCACTGTATCCCCTACACGCTGCGCCAATGCTAAGCACAACACAGGAAGTGTGCAGATACAAATGGTTTATTTATAGAACAGGTAATGTTTGTAAACACAGAGTTAAAAAGTCAGCGTGCCTTTTTAACGAGGTTTCTATTAACGGCTGGGTTTGCAAATTTGAAGGTAATATTATACACAAATTATACTTCAGACAACATCTCTATTATCTCCATTATGGTTAACGATAAGCATATTCTGACTTTAATATGCATTAAATCCCATTATCGTAGACTTTCCGTATAACTGACATATTTGCCAATTATCATTAATATTATTTGAATGGTTCAAAGCACCTGTTTTGTATACAACCTATTATTGCTTATATTGCACCAGTAATATATAGAATGCTTGCCTTTGAAAAGGAACCAGTAATATATAGAATGCTTGCCTTTGAAAAGGAACCAGTAATATATAGAATGTTTGCCTTTGAAAAGGAACCAGTAATATATAGAATGCTTGCCTTTGAAAAGGAACCAGTAATATATAGAATGCTTGCCTTTGAAAAGGAACGAGTTATATATAGAATGCTTGCCTTTGAAAAGGAACCAGTTATATATAGAATGCTTGCCTTTGAAAAGGAACCAGTAATATATAGAATGCTTGCCTTTGAAAAGGAACCAGTAATATATAGAATGCTTGGCTTTGAAAAGGAACCAGTAATATATAGAATGCTTGCCTTTGAAAAGGAAGAAAAGTAACAACTCCAAATGTCACAACCTTTCATCAAATTATATGTTACAAGAGAGAAACACCTGGTGCATTAATAATCTAAGCAAAACAAAACAGATTAGTAAATAATGGACATCAAGTGACAATTTTCAAGATCTACCCAAACTGGGATGTAAAGAATGTTTCAGTAATAATTAAGCAAAGACACAAAATGGTTCAAAACATGGAAGTAATATGTTACAGCAACAGTCTGTCTCCATGTGGTGAAACATTTTGCTAAGGTTTTTTCTGATCCAATCATCCATTGCCTATTTATGGCCCTGACGCAAGTCTGATCTTTAACATGCAATGCAACCTTGATATAGGTTGCCGGGAGTTCTATCCAACACTTCATCTCTATCTGGGGAACCTTTCTACACAGTATCTTTATGACCTAACTATAACATGCAATGCAACCTTGATGTAGGTTGCCGGGAGTTCTATCCAACACTTCATCTCTATGTGGGGAACCTTTCTACACAGTATCTTTAACATGCAATGCAACCTTGATGTAGGTTGCCGGGAGTTCTATCCAACACTTCATCTCTATGTGGGGAACCTTTCTACACAGTATCTTTAACATGCAATGCAACCTTGATGTAGGTTGTCGGGAGTTCTATCCAACACTTCATCTCTATGAGGGGAACCTTTCTAAACAGTATCTTTAACATGCAATGCAACCTTGATGTAGGTTGCCGGGAGTTCTATCCAACACTTCATCTCTATGTGGGGAACCTTTCTACACAGTATCTTTAACATGCAATGCAACCTTGATGTAGGTTGCCGGGAGTTCTATCCAACACTTCATCTCTATGTGGGGAACCTTTCTACACAGTATCTTTAACATGCAATGCAACCTTGATGTAGGTTGTCGGGAGTTCTATCCAACACTTCATCTCTATGAGGGGAACCTTTCTACACAGTATCTTTAACATGCAATGCAACCTTGATGTAGGTTGCCGGGAGTTCTATCCAACACTTCATCTCTATGTGGGGAACCTTTCTACACAGTATCTTTAACATGCAATGCAACCTTGATGTAGGTTGTCGGGAGTTCTATCCAACACTTCATCTCTATGTGGGGAACTTTTCTTAAAAGGTGACAGCTCTAGTTTATTTCATACCTTGTCGAACATTTCGAGGAGATCTCCTTGGCGTCACCGGCGTCCTTGGTGTATCTGCAAAACACAAATATCTGTACATTTTACAAGTGTTTCAAAGCAAGGAAGTTTATATATATTGAATTCCTATTTCAGATGACATAAAATTATTATGAGTTATGAATAGATGTTTGAAGAGATTTTAACACATAAAACAGTTGACGAAGCACTCGGAAGTGTTACAACTTAGAGAATTACGCTAACAAATAAACTGAATAAAATTAAACTAAGCACTATGCCAAATAAATATATGTGTACTAATTTCACTGTATCCCCTACACGCTGCGCCAATGCTAAGCACAACACAGGAAGTGTGCAGATACAAATGGTTTATTTATAGAACAGGTAATGTTTGTAAACACAAAGAGTTAAAAAGTCAGCATGCCTTTTTAACAAGGTTTCTATTAACGGCAGGTTTTGCAAATTTGAAGGTAATATTATACACAAATTATACTTCACACAACATCTCTATTATCTCCATTATGGTGAACGATAAGCATATTCTGACTTTAATATGCATTAAATCCCATTATCGTAGACTTTCCATATAACTGACATATTTGCCAATTATCATTAATATTATTAGAATGGTTCAAAGCACCTGTTTTGTATACAACCTATTATTGCTTATATTGCACCAGTAATATATAGAATGCTTGCCTATGAAAAGGAACCAGTAATACATGTATATAGATTGCTTGCCTTTGAAAAGGAACCAGTAATATATAGAATGCTTGCCTTTGAAAAGGAACCAGTAATATATAGAATGCTTGCCTTTGAAAAGGAACCAGTAATATATAGAATGCTTGCCTTTGAAAAGGAACCAGTAATATATAGAATGCTTGCCTTTGAAAAGGAAGAAAAGTAACAACTCCAAATGTCACAACCTTTCATCAAATTATATGTTACAAGAGAGAAACGCCTGGTGATACTGCATTAATAATCTAAGCAAAACAAAACAGATTAGTAAATAATGGACATCAAGTGACAATTTTCAAGATCTACCCAAACTGGGATGTAAAGAATGTTTCAGTTATAATTAAGCAAAGACACAAAATGGTTCAAAACATGGAAGTAATATGTTACAGCAACAGTCTGTCTCCATGTGGTGAAACATTTTGCTAAGTTTTTTTCTGATCCAATCATCTATTGCCTATTTATGGCCCTGACGCAAGTCTGATCTTTAAAATGCAATGCAACCTTGATATAGGTTGCCGGGAGTTCTATCCAACACTTCATCTCTATCTGGGGAACCTTTCTTAGTAACACAGTATCTTTATGACCTAACTATAACATGCAATGCAACCTTGATGTAGGTTGCCGGGAGTTCTATCCAACACTTCATCTCTATGTGGGGAACCTTTCTACACAGTATCTTTAACATGCAATGCAACCTTGATGTAGGTTGCCGGGAGTTCTATCAAACACTTAATCTCTATGTGGGGAACTTTTCTTAAAAGGCAACAGCTCTAGTTTATTTCATACCTTGACTTTTTCGCCTCGGTGATTTTCTTGGTGGTGTCCTCGGTGTCCTCAGTGTCCTCGGTGTATCTGCAAAACACAAACATCTGTACATTTTACAAGTGTTTCAAAGCAAGCAAGTATATATTATACGGGGAGAATAAACGGTTCACCATACTGGTGACTGAAAAAAAAAAGAAGAAAAAAAAAGGCCCCTATGGCATATCTATCATCCCCAGGGTGGTGATGAAAGGTTCCGTAAGGAGGCGCTTCCTATTTGTAAATGGGTATGTGTCATATTAACTATTTATTGTTTTCGATTACTGATTTTTATTTATATGTTTTAAGAACTTAAATAGTTTTTTATGAGTTTTTGATATCTTGGTATTGTTCGTTTAATAAGATTATCCATTACTATACTAATTTTACTTTTACTGTCCATTACCTTCTATGCTCATATAATTGCACTATACACTGCGACTCATTATGATCTAGTTCTGTCTTAATTTGGTTGTTACATTCTCTCGCCCCTCCGTCGTTTTATTTTTTATTTAAAGCTTACCTACTTGTTTTATAATGCCTACCCGCACCTACTTTATCTACTTGTTTTATAATGCCTACCCACACCTACTTTATCTACTTGTTTTATAATGTCTACCCGCACCTACTTTATCTACTTGTTTTATAATGCCTACCTGCACTTACTTTAAGTGTTTTATAATGCCTACCTGCACCTACTTTAACTACTAAGTGTTTTATAATGCCTACCTGCACCTACTTTACTAAGTGTTTTATAATGCCTACCTGCACCTACTTTAACTACTAAGTGTTTTATAATGCCTACCTGCACCTACTTTAACTACTAAGTGTTTTATAATGTCTACCTGCACCTACTTTACTTGTTTTATAATGCCTACCTGCACCTACTTAATATGTTCTCTACTTGTCCTATTACCTCGTTGACATATGTATACTCACATATTCATCCAATATTGTCTATTATTACTTCTATACCGCGTTGATGTATGTATACTCATATATTCATCCACTATTGTCTATTATTACTTATATACCTCGTTGACATATGTATACTCACATATTCATCCACTATTGTTTATTATTACTTATATACCTCATTGATGTATGTATACTCACATATTCATCCACTATTGTCTATTATTACTTATATACCTCGTTGACATATGTATACTCACATATTCATCCAATATTGTCTATTATTACTTCTATACCACGTTGATGTATGTATACTCACATATTCATCCACTATTGTCTATTATTACTTATATACCTCGTTGACATATGTATACTCACATATTCATCCACTATTGTCTATTATTACTTCTATACCTCGTTGACGTATGTATACTCACATATTCATCCACTATTGTCTATTATTACTTATATACCTCATTGATGTATGTATACTCACATATTCATCCACTATTGTCTATTATTACTTATATACCTCGTTGACATATGTATACTCACATATTCATCCACTTACAAATGCTTACATGCTTACATGTATAATCATATTACATGTATTGTATTATATTCTATCAATGATTTTCTACACTGTTCATATATATATATCGGGTATACTATGGTTTTAAGGCACGTACTGGAGTGGGATTATCTTACTGTTGTATTTTTGCGTGGCCCGAATAGAGAGCATGGGATTGAAACTTCGCTACAGTTTATTGCGCGGACTACATGGAAAGCACATGTGTCTGCCAATCAGACATGTTCAGATTGAGATGAATTTGAAGTAGGTCAATCAGGGCAATAATAAATAATGTGCTAATTACAGTCAAACAGACTGTTTATTCATTTGACCGCTGATGGCCATGCTATCATCATGGCCTTAATTATTGCTATCTTATGGGGTCAAGTAGATGGTCTCGATCCAACCCATTTAAAGTGACACTGTCCATAAGTAAGCAGATATTGAGCAGAGCCAAATAACTGTCTGATTTGTATTCAATCAAATGTATACATGTAAATATTAGCATAGACCCAGATAAGCCTGTAGTAATACATTCATAAGTTTGAAAAAACAAACTTTATTTATTATTTGGACCCACATTATTTACATTCTGCTGATCACAAAACATCCATTAGCTCTTTAGCCTTTATATATTGTATCTCATCTGGTCAGGTTAGACCAGTCGGTAGTGGCGCTCGACTATTATTACCCACGAGTGTAATTTTAGTGTGGGCTACGAGCTCAAACCCAAGAAGCAGCGCATATTTTTTGGTACGGCTATTGAATTCTGCCAAATAATCTTGGTTTTCTTTAATAAATATTCAATAATGGCTGGTGTGTTTTATAGGCTTAAGGTTACAGACATTGTGCCACCTACTTATCCAAAATGAGAAGTTTTCAAAGATTGTCGTACTTTGTTAGCCTGGTTATTATTACATTTAGTATCTTATTTCTTACTGTATATTGTATTTTTACTTATATACATTATATTCCTTGCACACAGTCTTACATTCAACCTACAGAAACATACATTACTTGCCCTAACACTAATGAAATGAGCCTACAACACAGTATTCTTTGATCATTTATATCGCGTATACTTGCCCTAACACTAATGAAATGAGCCTACAACACAGTATTCTTTGATCATTTATATCGCGTATAACGCATATAGGTTTCAGTTCTGTAATTTTTTTATTACCTCCCTTTATGTATGCGCTCTACATTGGTATTCTACACAGTCAAGGTGATACATCTTACACCGGATTTGCTGCTTAAGTGATCAGAAATTCGACATGTTTCGCTGATCAAAAATGTTTATTTCTATATTCCTGTGTTATTGTATAGTACTCGGTGGGAGGGAAAAGCCGAATGTTGCTAAGTAAGCAGCAATATATAAAAAGTGCCATATATTTCTTAATTGTTTAAAATAATCAAAACAAAGTCACTGTCCTGATCACTTACGAATGATTCATGTTTGTGCCAATAGTTTGTTATTGTTCCACTTTTATGTACTTTACCGAAATTTTGAATCGACAAATTTGTTCATTATCATATCAACTTTATCTGTATGAAAAATGGACATCGTGTAGTTTTGAAACTTCAAAATTGTCTGCATATGAAGCAATACTAATCGTATAATCGTACTGTAACAGTACTAAATGATTCCATGATTCTAGGATGGTTTCTTGGAAGGACACATTGTTAACACAACGCTTGTTTAGACTCGATGAGAAAGAGACAAAAATGAGAATGGAATGGAGAATGATGACTATTCATTGTTGAGCTATGGTAGGGATATTTGACCCTGCTGCAGCCAGGTTGACCTTGACCCTGTGTTGGTGGGAGAATGATGCAGGAGACACTCGGTCTACATTTGAACTTTTATGCAGGATATATGTTTTATAAAATGAAACCTTGTTGGTTCAAAGAACCTGTTTTGTGTATTACTTATTATTGCTTATATTGCTCCAGTAACAGAAATGAGTGAGATTACAAGCCAAACCAGTTTACACTACTAGATTAGGGGCACATAACTATGAATGGTGATTAGAAACTTGTACCTTGTCCTATATCTCCTGGGCTGGGTGGTGGCACATCTGTAGAGGTTCCTGTAATAGCAGATAAGGTACATGCTGTATTATTCTCATGCTTTTTTTTTCTGAATTGCTCTCTGAAATTGATAACCTTATCAAAACGTAGACACTGGCAATAGTAACAGAAGTTAGTGAGATAAAATACTTTTCTATCGGAGCATGGCCAAATTTAATACCAGGGCAAGTATTTGAGCAAACTTTAAAATAGCAGAAATCCAAACCTTATGCTATTTGCAATATATACCAAAGGAACTTGGAAATTTCCACTATATATATATATATATTTATCATATACTTCCCTATAAATACTTTGTTTTTGAATATACGATACGACATAGACTTAGCTAAGTCATATCAATCAGGATTTTGTTGCCGGGCAATAAATTAAGCTTTATTACACGTGTGAAATACAGCAACATACATTACTAGCCCTTAATTACACTTAGGAAATCAGCCTACAACAACAACAGTGTTCTTGATCATTTATACAGTCGTTAACTTTTGTCTTGTTACCATCATAGGGCCTTCATTTTTGTATCCGATCTTTACCAAACTTTACAGGTTATTAATATCAATGAAAGCTCGGACAAGTTCGAAAACCAGCCAGATCGGAATAATTTCACCGGAGTTATGGCCCTTGTTTTGCTGAAAAATGCCATATTAAGCCTTGTGGACACTCTAGCACCTTCATTTATTATTTGATCTTTACCAAACTTGCACAGATTGTTAATATCAATGAAGGCTCGAACAAATTTGAAAACCAGCCAAACTGGATCAGTAACACCAGAGTCATGGTCCTTGATTTTTCTGAAAATTGCTGTTTTTTGTCTTGTGAACATTCTAGCACCTTCATTTATTATTTGATTGTTACCAAACTTGCACAGATTGTTAATACCAATTATAGCTTGGACAAGTTGGAAAATCGGCTGAATTGGGTCAGTAACACCGGAGTTATGGCCCTTGTTTTTTCTGAAAAATGGCATTTCTGCCTTGTGAACACTCTAGCACCTTCATTTATTATTTGATCTTTACCAAACTTCCAAAGATTGTTAATATGAATGAAAGCTCGAACAAGTTCGAAATCCAGTAAAATCGGATCAGTAACACCGGAGTTATGGCCCTTGTTTTTTCTGAAAAATGCTATTTTCTGCCTTGTGAACACTCTAGGGCCTTCAATATTAATCGGATCTTTACTTAGCTTTGCCAGTGTCTTTATATCAATGAAAGCTTGAACAAGTTCGAAAACCGGCAAGATCGAAATAATTTCAACTGAGTTATGACCCTTGTTTTGCTGGAAAATGCCATATTAAGCCTTGTGAACACTCTAGCACCTTCATTTATTATTTGATCTTTACCAAACTTGCACAGATTGTTAATATCAATGAAAGCTCGGACAAGGTTGAAAACCAGCTAAATCGGAACCATTAACTGCGGAGTTATGGCCCTTGTTTAAAAATGCTATTTTTTGCCTCGTTAAGACTTTATTTTTTATCCGATCTTTACCAAACTTTATCAGATTGTTAATGTCAATAAAAGCTCGGTCAAGTTCGAAAACCAGACTAATCGGACCAGTAGCAAGTATGGCCCTTGATTTTGTTATAAAATGCTATAATTTGCCTCGTCTTTCGATAGGGCCTTCATTTTGCATCTGATCTTTGCCAAACTTTACCAGATTTTATGATATATTTTTTTTATATTATATTTTTTTTTTTTGATTTTTTTTTTTTAATTTTTTTTAATTTTTATTTTTTTATTTTCTTAGATCTTTTTTTTTAGCTCTATGTTGGATCAGTCGGACCAGTAACAGAGGAGTTATGGCTCTTTAGTTAAAAATGCTATATTTTGCCTCTTTAATACGGTAGGTCCTTCATTTTTCATCTGAGCTTTTCCAAACTTTACCAGATTCTTTAGTTATGGCCCTTGATTTAGTTGATAAGCTGTATTTTGCCCAAAACTTTCAAAAAAACGTAAATGGCAGTCTCTCGCTTCATTGATGTTATAAGAGCCATGTTAGCCAGTAGAGCGTCCACAGGCCCTCTTGGGCCTCTTGTTTGATTACCTCCCTTTATGTATGCACTCTACTTTGGTCTACGGTGTATTTTACTAGCTGCTAAAGTGATCAGAAATTTTACATGTTTTGCTGATCGAAGAATGTTTATTTCTAGATTCCTGTATTATTGTATAGTACACGTACAAGCCAATGGTGGGAGGACAGAGGCTAAATGTTGCTGAAGTAAGCAGTAATATATAAAAAGTATTTTGAATCGACAAATTTGTTCATTACCATATCAACTTTATCTGCATATGACGCAATACTAATCGTATAATCGTACTGTAACAGTACTAGATGATTCCTTGATACTAGGATGGTTTCTCGGAAGGACACATTGTTTTCATTTAGTCATGTCATTCTAAAATTCCCCCAACCCCTCGTCACCTCCTACACACACCGCGCCCTTATTTAAGACTATTTGAGTTACAGTCATCCAGTTTTACACGAATGTTTTGTACCCTGTTAAATGTGCATCATATGGTATTCTCATTTATTTTAGTTCATTCCATTCAAATATAACCTGTGTATTGTGTTAAAGAAAGTGGGGCATTCGTGTCCAGTGGACACATTTATAAATCACCCGACTGAATTGGGACAATGATATGTCAACCTGAATTTAATCTGATGTTTCTGGAGACATTTTATTAAAATCTCAATAGGGGTTCAGCAGATGAAAAGCAGACAATGTTTACTTTTTTAAAATATAAGGGCAATAAATATGTCATAAGAAAACGAACCGGAACATGATGACAGTATGCGAAATTATACATCATACTGATGGTTCTGCCAAATTTTATTGAAATCCAATCTAGGGTTCAAGATATAACACATAAATAAAAGATGGGGACACTAAAACCATACTCCAAAAATGTGCTCATCAAATTAGATTCTGTCGTAAAACTATGGAAGAAACTTTTTTCTCGGGTTGTTATACATGTGTTGAGGATTTTAAATGATTTAGTTTTATGAATTTTCGTTTAAGCTATCATGCAATGCTTTATTATTTGACATGTTTATTGGACATTTAATATTATTTCCATCTTGTATAAACTTATCATTTATGCCATAGTAATTAATTTGAAAATTAGAGAAGAAAACACCATCAATTTGTTAATAATGCATCATTTTTGTTTACAACCATGTCTTTTGTACTAATTTTACCTGAAAATTCACCCAGCGTTTGATATTTTATAAGTATCACACAAAAAAGTATTTACTGTCAAGTGTAATATTTACAAATATATCTAGTGATATATATAATATCTCAAACTTTATTGTATACTTTCATATTGTCCCGTTTAGTTTGCATTGAGCTAAGTGTGCAATATTCTACGATATTGCACACATTGATATTGCACCGGAACTTTTTCTCGTGCTTGCTAAGAGCCGCGAAATAGAAATAAGGAACTACTTTCAAATAAAAATAACGGAATCCTTCCTATAGTGTCAGCAAAAAAATATGTGTTTTTTAGCTCTACTGGCCGAAGGCCAGCAGAGCTTATGGGATGGCGAGTTGTCCGTCGTCCGTCGTTAACTTTTGTCTTGTTACCACAATAGGGCCTTCATTTTTCATCCGTTCTTTACCAAACTTTAACAGGTTGTTAATATCAATGAAAGCTCGGACAAGTTCGAAAACCAGCCAGATCGAAATAATTTCACTGGAGTTATGGCCCTTGTTTTGCTGAAAAATGCCATATTAAGCCTTGTGAACACTCTAGCACCTTCATTTATTAGTTGATCTTTACCAAACTTGCACAGATTGTTAATATCAATAAAAGCTCGGACAAGTTCGCAAACCAGCCAAATCGGATCAGTAACACCTGAGTTATGGCCCTTGTTTGTTCTGAAAATTGCTATTTTCTGCCTTGTGAACGTTCTAGCACCTTCATTTATTATTTGATCGTTACCAAACTTGCACAGATTGTTAATACCAATTATAGCTTGAACAAGTTCGAAAATCAGCTGAATTAGGTCAGTAACACCAGTTATGGCCCTTAGTTTTTCTGAAAAATGCTACTTTCTGCCTTGTGAACACTCTAGGGCCTTCAATATTAATCGAATCTTTACTTAACTTTGCCAGTGTCTTTATATCAACGAAGTTCAAAAACCGGCAAGATCGAAATAATTTCAACGGAATTATGGCCCTTGTTTTGCTGAAAAATGCCATATTAAGCCACTCTAGGACCTTCATTTATTATTTGATCTTTACCAAACTTGCACAGATTGTTAATATCAATGAAAGCTCGAACAAGTTCAAAAAAACCAGTCACAGAGGAGTTATGGCTCTTGATTTAGTTAAAAATGCTATATTTTGCCTCGTTAATACGGTAGGGCCTTCATTTTTCATCTGATCGTTACCAAACTTTACCAGATTCTTTAGTTATGGCCCTTGATTTAGTTAAAAAGCTGTTTTTTGCTCGAAACTTTTAAGAAAACATAAATAGCAGTCACTCGCTTCATTGATATTATAAGAGCCATGTTAGCCAGTAGAGCGCCCACAGGCCCTCTTGGGCCTCTTGTTTTCAACCTTTTATGGCAGAAATTGATAAAATGGTCACTCACCCACTGTTTTTAACGTTATCGAATGGTAAAAAAACTTTAGAAAATCGCTTGATGTTTTTAATGATGTCAACCGACGTCGACGTCGTTTTCGTGCAAAATAATCATCCACACAAAATGAAACTGAATGAAAAGATAGGAATTCCATCAAAAGCTATAAAAAATAACACAAATACAATGAAAAATAATAGTCATACAATTAACATTGATCGAAAACAATATGAAAGTATACAATCAAAAGGTTATTGAATTTCTATGGCTAAATATTACTTGGAACTCGTTGCAGGCCGACTCGCAAGCTCATCGTCCTTCGCCAAAACAACTCGTTCCAAGTAATATTAAGCCATACAAATTCAATAACCTATAATATTCCATACATATATTTTTTTTTTGGCAAGGGCTCCTGTGGGTGAGGGAAGGGTAGTGCATAAAATACACATCTACGAACGGCAAGACGATTTTTGATATGTGCCGTCCTCCATTTAGGATGCATCTATAAATGTCTGTATGTAAAAAAAGCACCCAAGATGTCAAATAAATGAGACTAGGGGTGGGGCGAGGAAAGGAAGAAAAAACATTAAATTGACTAATTTTTTATGCTAATATGCATCATTTGAGATGATTTATCGCTATCATGAAGTATAAAACTACAACGTTTAATCAGTAAATGAAGTTCACTAAACATACTCGGGAAATGAGTACACACTTTATTTTAATTATTGTTTTATTTTTATTAAAACAAATCAACAAACGTTGTTTAATTAGAAAATCAACCGTGTTTAATTTATCGCAATTAAACGAAGTTCACTAAACATAAATTGGATCTGTCTATTATCGCTTTTTAATCATAAATGTTCGCACCTTTAACAACCAACTTGCTCTGTTTTCGCACTATGATCGAACTTGCTATTAACAATACAACCGCGTCGATTACAATCAATATGGCCGACGTCGCATGGCAACGGATCATCACCTTCGATTTAGCGAGGTTCAAATTCACACAAAAACAGATCTTCAAACCGTAAAAGTACTTGAGCGAGCCAGGGTATTCGAGAAATAATATTTGAATAATCGACGTTCAATTACATTGAATTATATAGGAGTTGTGTCGGGACCGGAAAGTGTGCTCGAGTTACCGATGATATTCAAATCACTGGAGTTCGAGCTAGTGTGTTAAAATACACGTTTAATGCTCTTTTGAAATTTTTCGTATTGGCGAGCATCAGTTATGCAGTTACATAGAACGTCAGAATAATAAAAAAAAAACTGCATAGGAGCCAATTTATTAGGCTAGAGTTCGAGCTATCGAAGTTCGACTGTATTCATGTCAACCAATTTACGAAAACAACTATGAGTAAAGACAGTCTGTCCGCCATTTTATGACCTTCAGAAAGAATTTCAAAGTGAGCGTTTATTTTTAGCATATCGGATTTGCGCTGATCTATTTTTAGCTCACTTTTCAGATCAGCGCTGCAGAATTCGGATTATTCATAACTTTCACATGACATCATCAAAATAATTTGACCAATCAGTGATCAATAAAATAAAAGTCCTCCACATTCTGGTAGGGGGTAAACTCGGTGTTTATCGTTGGTGCTCAACTGACTTTAGCCCTTTATAAAACTAGTTTGTAGTGCTAATTATATTAAAAGCTTTATTTTTTTTATGTACATCTATGTATCTTCTTTTGGTGTTGTCTGATTTTAAAACACCAATATGGATATATTTAATTTAAATCATGGTCTAATATTTTCATTTTTCATATAGAGTTTCAAGTCTGGGGCAGGGTGCGGGTGGGGGGTGAGGGGGCGGGTGGGGGGTGAGGGGGCGGGTGGGGGGTGAGGGGCATGGGGGTGGTGGGGTGGGGCAGGGAGGGTTGCAACATATATGTGTAAGAATTGACTAAAACAACACAGACATATTTAAAAAAATAAATAAAAAAAATTCAAGTGTGGGGCGTGGTGGGTGGGGTGATGGGTTGAGAGGTGGGGGTGGGGGGTGGGGGTGGACGGGGAGGGTTGCAACATATTTGTGTAAGAATTGACAAAAGCTCCCAGAAATATGTAAAAAAAAAAAAAAAGTTTCAAGTCTGGGGTGGGGGGGTGGGGGGGAGGTGATGGGGTGAGAGGCGTGGGGGGTGGTGTGGTGGGGGCGGGGAGGGTTGCAACATATATGTGTAAGAACTGACAAAAGCAACACAGAAATATGTAAAAAAAAAAAAAGTTTCAAGTCTGGGGCGGGGTGCGGGTGGGGGTGATAGGGTGAGAGGCAGGGGGGTGGGGTGGTGGGGCAGGGAGGGTTGCAACATATATGTGTAAGAATTGACTAAAACAACACAGAAATATTTAAAAAAATATATAAAAAATTCAAGTGTGGGGCGTGGTGGGTGGGGTGATGGGGTGAGAGGCGGGGGTGAGGGGGGCGGGGGTTGACGGGGAGGGTTGCAACATATTTGTGTAACAATTGACAAAAGCTCACAGAAATATGTAAAAAAAAAAAAAAAAATCAAGTCTGGGGCGGGGTGGGTTGGGGGGAGGTGATGGGGTGAGAGGCGTTGGGGGTGGTGGGGCGGGGAGGGTTGCAACATATATTTGTAAGAATTGACTAAAACAACGCAGAAATATGTAAAAAAAAAAAAAAAAAAAAAAAAAAAAATGTGGAGGGGAGTGGGGGCGGGTGTAGAGGTGTGGGGGGGGGGGGGGGGTGGAGGAGGGAGCCCATGACCCAATATGGGTGAAGTAATAAGATGCATAATGCTATAACAAATCCCAAACCAAAATTACAGATATATACATGCTTACATGCAAACCTAGATCTGCATTTATTGCACATTTTATGGGCCATCACAATTTGGGTTCCATGGGAGCCCAGAATTTGCAGAAGACAAAATTACTTATCCAACCCTTTACAACATACTATAAGGAAACCAATTCCAAAATTTAGTTCAGCTAGGACAAACAATGTAAGAGATATAGACCTGTAAACACAGCTTACACACAAAATTGGATGTGAAACCGACATATTTTAAGGGCTATCAGAATTTGGGTTCCATGGGATCCCAGGGGTTACAGGAACCAAAATTACTTAAGCAGCCCTTACGATAATGCTATAAGGAAGCTAATGGCCAAATTTGGTTGTGCTAGGGTAAGAATTGTAAGAGATATAGACTTGTAAACACAGCTTACACGCAAAATTTGATGTAAAATGAGACACATTTTATGGGCTATCATAATTTGCGTTTCATGGGAGCCCATGGGTTACAGGAACCAAAATTGCTTATTGCCTTAAGATAATGCTACAAGGAAGCCCATGAACAAATTTGGTTGTGGTAGGATAAGAAATGTAAGAGATATAGACTTGTAACCACAGCTTACACGCAAACCTTGATGTGGGACGCCACTAAGCTGTTACTGGTCCGATATGTTTGGTAACGACGCCGACGCCGACGCCGGGGTGATTACATAAGCTCTCTTATTCTTCGAATAGTCGAGCTAAAAATGAAGGCCCTACCGTATTAACGAGGCAAAATATAGCATTTTTAACTAAATCAAGAGCCATAACTCCTCTGTTACTGGTCCGACTGGTCCAACATAGAGATAAAAAAAAATAAAAAATAAAAATAATAAAAAATTAAAAGGAAAAATTAAAAAAAACAAAAAAAAACAATTTAAACAAAAAGTAAAAAAAAAAATAAAAAAATAAAAAAATAAAAAAATAAAATAAATAATAATTGAAAAAAATTAAAAAGTTTGGTAACGATCTGATAAAAAATGAAGGCCCTCTCTTCTTAACGAGGCAAAATATAGCGTTTTGAACTATATCAAGGGCCATAACTAAGCTGTTACTGGTCCGATATGTTTGGTTTTCAAACTTGTCCGAGCTTTCATTGATATTAACAATCTGATAAAGTTTGGTAAATATCGGATGAACAAAGAAGCCCCTATCGTCTTAACGAGGCAAAATGTAGCATTTTTAACTAAATCAAGGGCCATAACTCAAATGTTACTTGTTCGAAATGGCTGGTTTTCAAACTTGTTCGAGCTTTCAGTGACATTAACAAGCTGATAAAGTTTGGTAAAGATCGGATGAACAATGGAGCCCCTATCGTCTTAACGAGGCAAAATATAGCATTTTTAACTAAATCAAGGGCCACAACTCCGCTGTTACTAATCCGATATGGCTGGTTTTTCGAACTTGTTCGAGCTTTCAAAGACATTAACAATCTGATAAAGTTTGGTAAAGATCGGATGAACAATGAAGCCCCTATCGTCTTAACGAGGCAACATATAGCATTTTTAACTAAATCAAGGGCCATAACTCTGCTGTTACTACTCCGATATGGCTGGTTTTTTAACTTTCCCGAGCTTTTATTGATATTAACAATCTGATAAAGTTTGGTAAAGATCGGATGAACAGTGAAGCCCCTAGCATCTTAACGAAGCAAAATATAGCATTTTTAACTAAATCAAGGACCATAACTCCGCTGTTACTAGTCCTATATGGCTGTTTTTCAAAATTGTCCGAGCTTTCATTGATATTAACAATGTGGTAAATATATGATGAAAAACGAAGGCCCTATCATCTTAACGAGGCAAAATACAGCATTTTTATCTAAATCAAGGACCATAACTCTGGTGTTACTGGTCCGATCTGGCTGGTTTTCGAACTTATCCGAGCTTTCATTAATATTAACAATGTGGTAAAGTTTGGTCAAGATAGGTTGAAAAATGAAGGCCCTATCGTCTTACATGGCAAAATATAGCAATATAGCATTTTTAACTAAATCAAGGGCCATAACTCCGCTGTTACTTGGCCGATCTGGCTGGTTTTCGAACTCATCCGAGCTTTTATTGATATTAACAACCTGTTAAACTTCGGTAAAGATTGGATGAAAAATGAAGGCCCTATCGTCTTAACTTGACAAAAGTTAACAACGGATGATGGACGGACAACGGACGGACGACGGACAACTCGGCATCCCATAATCTCTGCTGGCCTTCGGCCAGTAGAGCTAAAAATGGGTTGTGTGGTGGGGGTGTAGGGTGGGGGTGAGGGGGAGTATATGGATGGATGGATATGAATCAGGCAACTTGTTTAAGCTTTTATTGATATAAACATTCTAAACAAATTTGGTAAAGATTAGATAAAAAATGAAGTAGCTACAGATTTAACAAAGGAAAATACAATACAGCATTTTTCAATAAATAAGGGCCATAACTCTGTTCTTACTAGCAAGATCAAGCTGGTTTTCGAATATGATTTGCAAAACAAGACATCTTAACGATGCTTTCTGCCAAGTTTTATCGAAATCCAACAAGGTGTTTAGGAGGAGTTTGCCGACAAGTAATTTAAAGTAAAAATTAAAATGTCAAGGGGCCGTACCTCCGTCAAAAATCAATGATTCGGAAAAAAAACGCAATAGCACAACTAGACATCATACCAATCCTGCTTTGTCAAATCCAAAAAAGGAAAAAAATATATATATAAATTATACATGTAAAATTTTATTTTTGCTAATTCAGGGGCCTGACTTTGGTGTTACTGGTCCGATCTTACCCATTATCGAACTCGTCTGAGATCTTAATATGGTCATATACAACCTGTGCATGTCTGGTTAAGATTGCTCAAGAAATGTGGCCTTTATAATGTAAACCACTGAGTTTCGTCAGTGTGTTCTTGGGCAAGACACTTTCCATTAGCCTCGTCCATCGGATGGGGACGTAAACCAGGCGGTCCCGTGAATCTGTCTATCCTCCGAGCACGTTAAAGAACCATAGGAATTTATTCGATAATAAGAGTAGGGCATGATTCCCGCATTCCTATGTATCCTTCCCCTCTTTCTGGGGCGGCTCTAAATAACCTATACTGTATTGATGAGCCGTTAAACAACATTCAATTCAATTATCGTGTAAACAAGATGAACAAGAGGCCCAAGCGGGCCTGTAGACGCTCTACTGGTATGATGTGATTCAAAAACATAAACATGATAGAGGCCAAGAAACATGTTTCATATATATAACTCTATGTCACGCCTACTAGACTCCGCAACCGTCTCCAAAAAGAGGTGATAATACGACGTTTCGGAGACACTTCCGATGCGGTTGTGGAGAGCAAATTGAAGCAGCAACGGTAAGAGTGAATTTAATATTTCCTTTTTGTTCGGCCCTAACTCCATCTTTTTCAAAAATCGGGGAATGTGGTACGATGTAGGAATGTTTTCCCTTCCTGTTTCATGTGTTG
Source organism: Cyrtodaria siliqua (assembly GCA_037043455.1). Lineage (NCBI taxonomy): Eukaryota > Metazoa > Mollusca > Bivalvia > Adapedonta > Hiatellidae > Cyrtodaria > Cyrtodaria siliqua. Next base: position 18,086 of record JAWPHD010010739.1, on the reverse strand, counting down.
GTTTCGAAATATATTGAAAAATGTGATCTGTAGAATTGTCATAAGTCAATCGACGAGTGTAATTTTCTCAACTGGACATGGTTTTTACTCCGTTTTTCTGCTGTTTTATGAGAAATCTGCCCACGAATGAGGTCTATGACTTTGAAATCACCTATCTTTCATCATGCAATGAAAAAATTTCAATCGAATATAAATTGAAAAGAATTATGGTCATTTTTTATGAAGAGGCGGTGTCGGAGAGTAAGAGGCGGATTCGGAGAGTACGAGGTGGTTTCGGAGACATATACTGTACATAATAGATATATACTGATTTAAATTGATAAGTAATGTATCAATACAATTGTTTACGATGAATTATTTGTGCAAATACTTGTTACTGGTCCTACCCCATCATCATCAAAGCTTATTCTAGAGTCACTAGAACATAGTTGTTTTTTACCCAACAGAAGATCACTTTCATTTTTCGGTCCTGACATGAATCTCAGAAACCGACCTCCAAATAAATGTTTTCCTATCCAAAAGAACTTAAGGCTTGTGTACGAATGAGGTCTATGACTTTGAAATCACCTATCTTTCATCATGCAATGAAAAAATTTCAATCGAATATAAATTGAAAAGAATTATGGTCATTTTTTATGAAGAGGCGGTGTCGGAGAGTAAGAGGCGGATTCGGAGAGTACGAGGTGGTTTCGGAGACATATACTGTATATAATAGATATATACTGATTTAAATTGATAAGTAATGTATCAATACAATTGTTTATGATGAATTATTTGTGCAAATACTTGTTACTGGTCCTACCCCATCATCATCAAAGCTTATTCTAGAGTCACTAGAACATAGTTGTTTTTTACCCAACAGAAGATCACTTTCATTTTTCGGTCCTGACATGAATCTCAGAAACCGACCTCCAAATAAATGTTTTCCTATCCAAAAGAACTTAAGGCTTGTGTCATTGTAACGCATAGAACGAATATCGTCACAATTAAACCACCGCACAACATCTAGAAACAGACATCTTACCGTTGCTGCTTCAATTTGCTCTCCGCAACCGCATCGGAAGTGTCTCCGAAACGTCGTATTATCACCTCTTTTTGGAGGCGGTTGCGGAGTCTAGTAGGCGTGTATGTAAACTTGGGGTTATTGTGGTGGCCATTTTGAATATTTGACGACAACATAGAGGCCAACAACAGGAACATGTATATGATATTTAACTAGAATGGAATAAGTGGTAATATGTCGTTTGATAAATGTCTTTAAATTTGACCTACCAGTAAGTTTAGCCATGGTGGCCATCATGATTGACTGGAGGCCCCAAAAACATAAATCTGAGGACGACTAACCCAAAGATCATTGTGATTAAGTTTCATCAAAATCCTTAAAGCTGTTTCAGAGATGATGTCATTTTTAATGTTTTCCTATATATCTCTATGTAAACTTTGTGTCACTGTGGTGGCCATTTCGATTATTCGAAGATAACGAAAATCACAAACTTGATAGAGGCCAACCCAAGGAACATGTTTATGATATTTAACAAGAATGGAATAAGTGGTTTCGGAGGAGATGTCGATTTTATAAAATTGCTAACAGCCAGACGGACGGACGATGGACGAAAAGAGATCCCATAAGCTCGCCTGGCCTTTGGCATGGCGGACGAAGAGTGATCAGCTGAGCTAACTAGATGGATGTTCCGTGGAACACGTGTGTCGCCTGTCAGCGCTTTTCAGTATAACAAGGCTTTTTGGACCCAGATAAATGACCTTGACAAACTGGCCTGACTTAAGTTTTTGTGACGAAAAAGAGTATTTAACCCATACAACCTTCAATGTGCCCTTGACCTTTATATTTTATTATGGCCATGTCGATGTTGTCATGACAAGTATATACTGAAATATTGATGAAGAAATAAAAAGAATTGAGAAAGGTATAACCAGCGTTAAGTTTTTGTGAAAAAAATGAGTATTTAACCCATATAATGACCTTCAGTGTGTCCTTGACCTTTATATTTTAGTATGTCATGTCGATGTTCTCATGATCAGTATATATTGAAAGTCTGATGAAGAAAAATCAAGAAATGAGAAAGTTATAACCAACGTTATGTTTTTGTGAAGAAAATGTGTATTTAACCCATATAATGACCTTCAGTATGAGTTTGACCTTTATATTTTAGTATGGTTATGTCGATGTTGTCATGATGAATATATATTGAAAGTCTGATGAAGAAATATCGAGAAATGAGAAAATTATAACCAACATTAAGTTTTTGTGAAGAAAATGAGTATTTAACCCATATATTGACCTTCAATGTGACCTTCATATTTTAGTATGGTCATGTTGATGTTGTCATGATGAGTATATATTGAAAGTCTGATGAAGAAATATCAAGAAATGAGAAAGTAACATAAGCAATGTTAAAGGGAATGTAGCGACACAGCCAAACCATCTTTATTTTTGAGAGTTCTGAAATACTTGAATAAGGGTGAAAGAATTATCAAAATCTGATAATAAACAAAGAAGATATGATCCTTTGAAGTTTCTGTTGAAACGGATGGAAGCAGCCATTTTGAGAGCTATGACATCATGGGTCTAAATGACCATATATGGAATATTTATAAATATGAAAATTTACTGATTTATAGGGGCAAAATGACAGCAACTGTATGAAAAATATATAATACTTAATGGCAATAATGCTTTATATCACCAGTAAAAAAAAAAGTATGATGCAGTGATTTTCTTTGTTTTAAATGATATTTATCAATATTCCATATATGGTAATATGGAACTATGACATCATAGTTCTAAAAATGGCGGCTCCCATATTCGTTTTAGAATAACCTTTAAATGGTCATATCTTTTTTGTCTATCATCCGATTTTGATAATTCTTTCACCTTTTCCCAAGTTTTTCAGAACTCTCAATAACAGAGCTTGTTTGGTCGTGTCGCTACATTCCCTTTAAGTTTTCGTGAAGAATTTATTTTTGTATTTAACCCATATAATGGCCTTCAGTGTGACCTTGACCTTTATATTTTATTATGGTTATGTCGGTGTTGTCACGATGAGTATATATTGAAAGTTTGATAAAGAAATGTCAAGAAATGAGAAAGTTATAACCAACATTAAGTTTTCGTGAAGAAAAAAACGAGTATTTAACCCATATAATGACCTTCAGTTTGACCTTGACCTTCATATTTTAGTATGGTCTTGTTGATGTTGTCATGATGAGTATATTGAAAGTTTGATGAAGAAATATCAAGAAATGGGAAAGTTATAGCCAACGTTAAGTTTTCCTGACTTTCAGACTGACGGACGATAAAGTGATATCCCCATGTATCGTATTTTCCTTTGAAAAGGCGACACAAAAATGGTTTCCGCTCAGTAACTTCAGTAAGTAATGAGATGTTGGAATGAAACTTTATGGGTAGGTAGCTTATATGAAAAGGATGCTTGGGATTGCATTTGGGGTCAAGTTCAAGGTCACTGCTACTAAAAATAGAAAAACGGTTTCTGCTCAGTAACCTCAGTTAGGAATGAGATATTGGAATGAAACTTTATGGTTAGGTAACTTATATGAAAAGGAAGCTAGGGATTGCATTTGGGGTCACTGGGGTCCAGGTAAGTGTTATTAAAAATAGAAAAATGGTTTTCACTCAAATAACTTGTTAAGAATGAGATATTGGAAAGAAACTTTATCAGTAGTGAGGGGAGCATATTGGTCAAAATGATCAATATGATATTTGTATCGATACAAAATGATCGATATTTGATATATTATAAGATATTTTCTGTAAGAGGAATGAATAAAAAGTAAAGAGAAGTATACTAATAAACAGTGTCCACTAATAAACAGTCTGCCATTTATTACTAATTTAAAAATATTTATACTGCAGGAAAATTATCTTGTTCTGCAAGAAAATCAGATGATTTTCCTGCATTTTGTTTTCGAATTTGTGTATTCTGCCATTTGCAAAGTGTTGTTTTGATCCCGTGACAAGTGTTGGGGTGTGGGTGAAAACTGTTATGGATAAAATGCGGGCCACACCATAACCGTACCTTAACTTGGCTTTATAAGCTTTCTTTAATGGTAAAAATTAACCGAAGAGCTGTTAGACACTTTCATTTTTAAAATAAAACATTTTATCCAAGTTCATTTGTAATAATTTATTTTTTTGGTTTGGAGCATCAATATCCACAATGAATGTTACGGTAATGGTAATAAGAATGTCAGAAAAAATCAAATCAACACTATTGGAGTTTGTTTTCTTACATTAAAAGGTTTAGTTGGAGATACTAACACATAAAAACACAATTATTACAATATCTGTTCTAAAATAGGGAAAGTCATTTCCGTACAACGTACGGTATGGTACATCCCACGTTTTAGACGTCATCGCTGTCCTAGCGAGGAGTTAGAATTAGTTTCCATAATATTTCAATGCTGCAGAAAAGCTGTTAACTTTTTTCTGTAATGGCGAGTTGTCTGTCCGTCTGTCATCCGCTAACTTTTGTCTTGTTAAAGATATTTCGTTACTAATCGGATATTTACGACACTTTGCCAGTGTCTTTATATCAATGAAATTTTGAGTTTAAAAACCAGCCAGATCGGATTAGAAACACCAAAGTTCTGGCCCTTGTTTTGCTGAAAAATGCCATATTAAACCTTGTTTACACTCTAGCACCTCCATTTTGTACTTGATCTTAATGAAACTTTGCCAGGATATTTATATCAAAGAAAGCTCAGATGAGTTCGAAAACCAGCCAGATATGACCATTAACACTGTAGTTATTGCCCTTTAATTAATGAAAATTGATATAGTTTGTCTTGTCAACACTCCAGTGCCTATATTTTGCATCCCACCTTTACCAAACTTTGCCAGATTGTTGATATTGACGAAAGCTCGGTCAAGTTCGAAAACCAGCCAGATCGGACCAGTTACACCAAGTAATGGTCCTTGAATTATTGAAAAATGTGTTAACTTTTTGATGTCAACACTCTGGCACCTTCATGTTTCATCCGATCTTTACCGAACTTTACCAGATTGTTATGATAAGGCCTTCATATTGCCGTTTTCAGCAAAACTTTTCAGGGATGATCAGTACCAAGCCTAGTTTGGACTAGTTCTGCTGAACCCCCTAGCCGGATTTCAACGAAATTTGGTAAGGTTGATCAGTATCACTGAAGCCTAGTTATGCATGTCGTCCCATCAACGCAATAACTCCGTAAGCGACATGTTTTCAGAAAATCACTTTTTTGCATAAATGGGTCTCTCACATTGAGATATCTGTTTTATCAAAAGATTGTCTTCAGCATATTCCGGATGAATGATTTTTGGCAGAGTTATGGCTCTTTAAAGGTTTTAATACACAGATTTTGTCCAAACTCTCCTGAACCACTGACCGGATTTCAGCAAAGCATTGTAGGAATGATTAGTACCAATACTAAATATACATACATCTCCATGTTCTGGTTGAAAGATATTTGGCAGAGTTATGACCCTTTAAAGGTTTTTAATACACAAGTTTTGGCCGGACTACTTCTCCTGAACCCCTGGCCAGATTTCAGTGAAACCTTTCAGGAATGATCAGCAGTGTTGTTGATTTGATCGATCAGTTATGCCTTTGATCTGATCAATCGATTACAATTTTTCATGATCAACTTGACTCAGTTGTTGAAATATTTGGCTTATTTCATTCTCTTGTACTAAAATATACAAGAAAATAAAACCAGTTACAGTTTTGCAGCAAATCATCACATGTTTATAGCGGGTAACACAAGCTTTTACCGACTACTTCTCCTGATCTCCCGATAAAAGCTGTTTTACACAGTAGTGTGTCTACAGGCCCTCGTAGGCCTCTTGTTTTAATGATAGAAATTTTATGATGGCAACCCTTGATATAAGAGCCATTTTAGCAGGTATAGCGTTTGCAGGCCCTCTTGGGCCTCTTGTTTGGAAAACTGTTTGACTATCAGTAATACAATTTTTTTGTATTATTACACTCTCGTAATTTATATGAAACAATAAGATATATTAGGATGTTGCCAAGTATTCGCTACACCTTGTGTTATAATTTTTTAGAATCAGGGAAGAAGGAATTATACCTTCAAAACCTGACATCATTAAGTTGAAATATATTCGATTCATTTGTCAGTTAAACTAATGCAAACAATGAAATGTATTAGAAACAGGGTAACCAGTATGTAAATTATTGGTCAATTATTGGTCGCAACTTATGTTTTATGGTTCCACTATGGCTTCACCAATGAATAAAATTTGCAACCGGCTATGAATTATTATGCCTCAAATTGTACAGAACAAAATATTGAATTTAGTGAAATAAAGTTGTTTTATGCCCCTACAGGGAGGTTCATAGTAATCGCACTGTCCGTGGAAAGTAAGGAGGAGAACTACGTCAAACTTCACACACATTTTGGTCACAATGAGAAGGCGTATTATGCAAGAATCATGTCAGTGCCTCAAAGGTCAAGGTCAGTTTGAGGTAAAAAAATCATTAAAAAATTCATGTCTCTGCCATTTCTTAGAAAATACTCAAGGAACTGCGTCAAACTTCACACAGTTAGAAGATGTGTCACGCACAAGAATCATGTCCATGTCCCAAAGGTCAAGGCCACACATTGGAGGTCAAAGGTCAAAAAAATTGTAAAATAAATCATGTCTCAGCCATTTCTAGTGGAAACTCGATCACTAAGTGAAATGTTCATCATAATGAGAAGGTGTCTTGTGTAAGAAAAAAGTCAGATTTTGCAAATTTGATAACTAAAATAACATTAATGAAATCTAGCCAACAAAACGCATAACTAGAGCACAGTATGAGTATAAGACATGTTACAATAATTGTTCAAAAGAGATTTGCAATAATCACTGCTTATAATAATAATTCTAATACACCCGCACTATATAGCCTAGTTTAAAATATCTTGTTATATTGAACGATATATCACTGTAACGTTTGCAACGTTAGGAGAATAAGCATTGTGCATTGTAACGTATGCAATGTTAAGAGAGCAAGCAAAGCAATGCGAAAGATTTCAGATGTGTGCGTTATTTTCACATTTTAGGGGTATTAGAATAGAAATAGACCCTCGTTTACGGTGAATTATCTATAATATATCACGGTTTGTCGTTCAATTGTAAACAATAATTTCACTCGCCCTTCTTGGTAGTAAGAATGGGGTATTTAGTGTTCATGGTAGTAAGAATGGGTATTTAGTGGTCATGGTAGTAAGAATGGGGTATTTAGTGGTCATGGTAGAAATAAATGTGAAATACAGTGGTAATGGTAGTAATACTTGTGATATACAGTTAGGTCATGGTAGTAGAAAATATGGTAAAGGGTAACCATGATAGTTATACATTCACTATTTCCTCTTATTAAACTATGTTTTAATATATTATTGTTGCAATAATATCAAAAATTAATAATAAAAAAAACTAATTGCTTAATACTATTCTTATAATTAATATTAATGATTGAACAAATGCAAGTTATGCAGAAAAAGTAGCGGGACGCCGCAATTTTTGATAGAAATCAAGTTTGCCATGTGTCCCTTTAAGAAGCAACTTTAGCCACATTCAGTGCCAGGTTACCGATAAATAGAGGTACATATTTATTATTTATTAAATAAAAGCACATGGTCCCGGGTTCAAATTCCATTTCAGGCAACTTTTTTCTTCATGAAATATAATCTGAAACCTTATTTACGTCACCAGTATGAAGGCTAGATAAAAATGTGATATTTTACACAGATTTATGGCTTATATGATGGATGGAAGAGTTCAAAACAATTTAACCCCTACACTTAAATTTCTAGGAGAATAGCAGTTTTGACATTTTATCAAACCAGGTGATACTTAGGTTTCCACGAGAGAACGATGCGTGAAGGTCAAGGTCATTACGATAACGTGTTTGGAAAAGGTTGAACTACGGAGAATTAAGGCTATTGAAAAATTAATAAAAGTTGATCAAAGTTGAAAGAATAGTGCGAGGATGTATGATTTAAACGTTGTTTAAGTTTATGAGGAATACGTTTTCACTTTTAAAACTATTGTAAAAGTGGTTTAGGAACATTAAAACTTGGAATTTATTTTGGCATTTTTGGTGCTGAGCTGCGACTGGTAATGCCAATGGCGAACAAAGGGAAAATGGCATGGTCATTTCCCGAAATGGAAAAGACGATAACCCTCCCCGAAATGGTAGCACAACGTGCGAGGGAATTATATAGAGTGCGGGCGGGTAAAAAGCTAGCGAAACGCCGGCACCACCGATGTATATGGTCGAGGAAAGGAAAATGAATTAGGGGAAATCCCTAGGAGAAATTGACCGTAGGGGATATCCCTAAAGCGTGCGTTTGCCAGAACGAGGTTCTTTGCCTGGAAGCAAGCCTGTTGAATGCATGGCCGAAATGGCCGATCAATGCATACCGTAAAAAATTGAATGCATTGCCGAAATGGCTGTTCCGAAATGGAACTATGCATACGGTAAAATCTGCTGCATGGCCGAAATGGCCGAAATCAATGCAGGAACTTCGGACGTTAGAAATTCGTGCGTAAATCTCCTTACCGATTGGCTAAGTTTTCACGAATGACGCGAAAATCTATAAATAGTTCGGAAATTCGAAGTGTAGAAAATGGGGGAAACCCACCGAGAAGCTCGCTCCGTGTTTACAGAAAGGATATTTTATCGCTGTCTCTGAATGGCCGAAACGGCTTTATGCAGACAAATTAATAAAAAGCGAGGAAACGATTGATTAATAATCAAGGACATGTTCTCGTAGGCTTATTTTTTGAGAATTCGGAACACGAATGAGAATACACCGGCTTGCTATTTCGGGACATCCGGCCACTTAAGAATGAGGTAAGCTACCTCGCGTGTCGCGAAATTTAAAGGTTTGGTTTTGATTATCAACTTTGTAGTTCATAATCTATAACAAACGACAGAACGGTAAGATAAGTACGATTAATAGCAAAAGCAACAGTAGGTAAATGATGGAAAACCGATAGATATTTAAATTTGCATTGCTAATTGTAAACAACGAAACCGAAAGTAGAAATCGTAAATCGGAACGAACGGAGAGGTTTTGTTCAGTATCTAGACAATTGCAGAGTAACGTACAATGAATTTGTTCATAGTTGATGAATTAATGAAGATGGATACGGAATAGGAAACATCATGATACATGAGTTGCCAAACAAGCAAAATCTGTTCAGGAAACCTGACTGATAAGTCGTCACGGCGAACAAAACCATAAGTATTAGTATATTTCACTCGGAACAGATCATTTATGATTTTAAAATCTTTCTGTCTGTAATACTGTATAAGACAGTCAGCTGCTTCGAAGCTTCATTAATTAGTACGGATAAACAGTCGTACATGAAATCAAGTTAGATACATGTGCATATTTATATGCAATGTTTTAAAATGCATAACATATGCAATGTTTAAAACACATATATATGGCTTTCATATTATATTAAACTTGATTGACCGTCAATGGTAAAGATTGAGTCATACACATAAGTGAAGGTGTGGAACTAAATTAATTAGTCCGAGTTAGTCTGTGTTGATGTTTTCTTTATCAAAATATTGGAATTATCTAGAGAAATCTTCAAGTTTTTTAGTCATGTCTAAAAACAAAATTGGTTGGTCGATAATGTAGTGCATAAAATACACGTCTACGAACTGCAAGACGATTTTTGTATGTGCCGTCCTCCGACTAGGGTGCATCTATAAACGTCCGTATGTAAGAAGAAAAAGCACTCAAAGACGTCAAACAAATGGGACTAGTCGATAATTGTATATAAATCAGAATAACAGCAATTCAGTATTGATGAAAGGTTATTAAAAAGTCAAAAGAATGGGTACATTATATAGATGATTAAGGAAAGAACTACTGGAGGAAACAATATTATTATGCTGATTATTATTATACTGATGGTTGTTACGTTGATAAATCAAGTATATTTATTAGTAGACATTTGTATTCAGCAGTAGATAAATAACGACCGTTATACTTTACTAGCTAGAACTGCCGATATAAGTAATAGTGGTCGTAATAATAAGATTTTTGTTTAGAGAAGATCTCTAGATCTCTCACATACTTGTGAATGTTCGAGATCGGACTGAACTACTGTGTTGCTCAGTGTTAATCAGTGAAATCAGTGATGGGTACTCACAAACCTAGTAATTAAAAGGTACCTCCCAGCTGTAATCATGAATGAATGTTGAGAAATAATTTTAATGTAGATCTGCTCTAATAAGTCGGATACAACAGTTGTATCAACGGATTAGTATTGCTGCCTTGAAATGGAATGATAGGATAGATATCCCCTGCATAGAGGCTATGAAATCTTTTAATACTACATCACGGTACTTGCATACCCTCTCATGCAGATATTACATACTGGTATATACAATGATACATAATAAATAAATAATGTCTATACAAAAGATGTATGGCAACAACACAATACACACGGTGAACTTTGGCATTTATAAAAGTAAACACTATGTAATAATGTACATAGTGTACATGTATATGGGAACTATGAATGAGTAATGAAACCAGTTGTACTCAAACTGACTGTAAATAAATATATTTGTTCTAACTTTGGTGTTAAAACAGAATGGGATGTATAATTAATTAATGATATGGAAAATGCAAATGACATCATACCATACAGAGAGGAAGATGGTTCAAATATGTTAATTAATGTTCACATAGCAAATGACATGTCAACATATTTAACTGCTTCTAGCACGATTTTCAAGGGATATACATGCACATGTATGTATATGTTAAGTGAGATAGGATGGACAATTTTAAATAGGTTATTGTTCAAAGTTAAGTCATGAGATGTAAATGACCAACAACATTTAGTAAATAAGTTCAAAAACTAAAGTAATGCTGTATGAAATCATGAGGAAAATGGGAGTAAATATGATGATACGAGAGTAAACGTACATGTGCACACAGATGGGTGACGTTGATAAAAATGAATATAGTGTAATTTAACAAAATTAAAATGTGTGGATCAAGATTTATTTATAAATTAAATTACATGTACCATATTTATAGATGAAGAAATATGACTAATACACGTAACTGTTATGGTGACATTTAAAATATAAAGAATGCATACAATTGTGGTGATTTTTACCAGGCATGGACATGCAATAGACATGCAATGCATGTTATAATGGAAACAATAGTGGTGTAATGTGACAAATAATTGAAATGGTGTGAAATACATACATGGTATTTGTCATGATTTAGCCTATGTATAATGTACATGAACTTAAATGTTCAGTAGTATTAAGAATAAATGATAATGTGAAATGCATAATTGTCATGATTTATGTACAATGTACAGGTTAATTAATATGACAAATAAATGGTATGAACCGTCATAAAACAAATGGGTGAATGGCATAAATTGTCATAATTATTGTTTTATTTATTTTAAAAATGTACACATACGTGTATATGTATTTATCGGTGAAAAAATATGAAAAATATGTGGTATTATGTCTAAAGTGCAAAATCCGGGAAAGGAAAAAATTTCATGATTGCCGAGTAAGAGAAATCGCTCGCATGGACACTGGGGAAAGCCAGTGAAGCACTGGGAAATGGGGTGAAAACTCCCAAGAAATCCATAAAAGTTGAAGAGAAATTGTTCGCATGAAAAACTGGTGCTTGCACCACCCTGGAAACTGGGAAAGCCAGTAAATGGTAAAGCTGGGAAAGCCAGTGAAACGCGGGAAAAACTAAAAACGCCAATGAATACCGGGAAATCCGGAAGGCTAAGTTAATGCGGACAAAAGCGGATTCTCAGGAGGAACATTTCCCGCGCTTAATGACGGTGAAGCGAGCATGTGCGCAGGTGACATGCAGTTGTTTAATTTAGGTTAAGTGATGTGACAGATAAGTATAAACTATCGGTATGTCATGTAACAAGTAAGTGAAATACTTACATGTCGTCGGGTACAGTCTATTATACTAAGAGGTGAGTTCTAAAAAATTTCTGAAAAGATTTTCCGAACATAGTATAAACTATCGGTATGTCATGTAACAAGTAAGTGAAATACTTACATGTCGTCGGGTACACTCTATTCATATACTAAGAGGTGAGTTCTAAAAAAATTTGGAAAAGATTTTCCGAACATAGTATAAACTATCGGTATGTCATGTAACAAGTAAGTGAAATACATGTCGTCGTTATACTAAGAGGTGAAGTTTTAAAAAATTTCGGAAAAGATTTTCCGAACATACTATCAGGAAATAACTGATACAACTTGAACTCTTAGTTCAGTTATACTGAGTAATGTAAAGGAATTAAAATTACATAGTGCAGATTTGATAAGGGGAAAAAACTTCAGTGATGAACTGATACAACAAGTTGTACTCTATAATATCATAGAGTTTTATATGCAAGATTACATTGTGTACATAAAATGGTAGATGTATATATATATATATATACAGTTGATCAACATATAGGAACATTGTTTTTTTATAACAATGTACATGTAAGCCGCAATATTCAGTGATGTTAAATAATGACTGTGTGAAGCTCTAAAATCTCGTGGAAACCTAAGTATCACCTGGTTTGATAAAATTGTATAATTAATCGAGACTTGATGAAGATTGATTATAATTTTATCAAACCGGTGATTACTTAGGGTTTTCACGCCCACCCAATTACTACTACATGTATATATATAATATATATATATTTATATATATAATTGTTGCAATTTACCCACGCTTATTCAACACAGTCATTATTAATTCTCTAAAGAATGACCTTGACCTTCACGCATCGTTCTCTCGTGTAAACCCTAAGTAATCACCGGTTTGATAAAATTATAATCAATCTTCATCAAGTCTCGATTAATTATACAATTATCTTTTATAATCCAAAAGTAAGACTATAGAATTTAGAAAGTTATAAATAATCAAAAAGAACATACCTTTTGGAAATACAAGGTTAAATTCTTGTCCATTTTCTGAAACGCCTGCTCGATCATCTTTTTCATTTTCGAATAACTCTCCATCTTAACATGTAGTAAGAGAAAAGGTGAATATTTAGATATCACTAATACAATGATGCACACATGGTGGCTGTGCTCCTCCATGTTATATCTGCAGTAAGAGATAAGGTGAATATTTAGATATCACTAATACAATGATGCACACATGGTGGCTGTGCTCCTCCATGTTATATCTGCAGTAAGAGATAAGGTGAATATTTAGATATCACTAATACAATGATGCACACATGGTGGCCGTGCTCCTCCATTTTGTATGTGTAGTAAGAGATAAGGTGACTATTTAGATATCACTAATACAATGATGCACACATGGTGGCCGTGCTCCTCCATTTTGTATCTGTAGTAAGAGATGAGGTGACTATTTAGATATCACTAATACAATGATGCACACATGGTGGCCGTGCTCCTCCATTTTGTATCTGTAGTAAGAGATAAGGTGAATATTTAGATATCACTAATACAATGATGCACACATGGTGACTGTGCTCCTCCATGTTATATCTGCAGTAAGAGATAAAGTGAATATTTAAATATCATGGCTGGATTTCAACAAAACTTGATCGGTACAAAGCGAAAGTGTTATGGCCCCTTATACATAAACTATCTTCAGCCAGTAGAGTGCCCACAGGCCCTCTTGGGCCTCTTGTTATTAAAGTATTTCTGACCATCCGCATTAAGTTATCGATACAGTAATGAAATTTCCCTCTTTGTCCTTATTTATTAATAAAATGTAGTCTTTTTTCTGCCTTTTTGTGTACATAATTATCTTGGATAGCAGGTGTAACAATAAAAGTTCAGAAACGATACCAGTGTATAGGCAAAAATCAAACTTTGTTCAGGACAGGAACCTTTTACTTTACTTTACTTTACTTTATTTCAAACTGCTTAATTTCACAAATCAGTGAACAGATAAAGCAAATTACAGCAATAACATACATGTATAAATACATAACACAATGACGGAACTAATAGGAAACAACCGTTTATATTGCATCTGCGACTATCTACAGGTATGAAACCACTAATTATTTTCCCCATAGACACCAATGTTAAAGTGTCACATATTAATGATTTGCTGCAAGTATGCAAGTATGGATAATGCAGCAGTGTAATTTTCATATAGAAAACTAATTTTCCACTTGAAAAATCACCAGAAAAGGTGGGGTCACAAGACATGTAAGAAAGTTTTGTTTGTTTACTAAATAGGTCAAGGGTACAGATGTTTTCATAAATGGCTGCTCGAAAAGTGTAAGCATAGAGTCGAAATTTCAATGATCCAGTAAAACCTAATACGCTTCTTATACATACAACCACAAAATCGAACAGAAATGGGCAGTTTTCCCCTGCTTATAATGCCCATTTCCATCAAACAAGAAATCCGTGGATTCACATGTCTCGCCTAATGGGGGCTGGACTTAAAAATAAAAACGTCAATGGTGCTTAAATGAAAGTTTGTAAAAATGTTAGTAACTAAAAGCAACAGAGTTTGCCATTTGCTTTTGCTGAGATGACATTTAAGTGCATTTGTTTAAAACCAAAATGACATTCTATTAAAAACAAGAGGCCCTCTTGGGCCTGTGGATGCTCTACTGGCTAAAACGGCTCTTATATCAAGGGTTGTCGACATAAAATTCCCATCAATAGTTTTTTTAAAACATTGTAAAAACAGCCGGGATAGGATGGCCTTAGATCGCTCACCTGGTAATCATGGGCAATACGTCTGCTGTGTCTAGTCTGGCATGGGTATTTTTTAATTTGTCCCACTTCTTCTATGAATAAAATTTCATAAAAATGGGCGGGGGTTATATTAACATTCTAAACAAATATGGTAAAGATCAGATAAAAAATGAAGTAACTACAGATTTAACAAAAGGAAATACAATATAGCATTTTTCAACAAATCAAGGGTCATAACCTGTCGTTACTAACAATATCTAGGTGGTTTTCGAACTTGTCCAAGAATATGTTTTCTTCCAAAAATTAACTGAGCTATAAATTTGGTTTAAAACATCTAGTGCATAATTTTAGTTCATGAGAAAGTGATGTAAATGTAACAATTAAAGTTATCTGCCCTTTACTTGGATGGTGAAGGTCACATCCACATTTGCTTTGTCACGTTGCAATGTACCACTCAAGATACAACTATAAGCAAAGTCTGAAAGGTCTTAGTGCATAGAGTTTGTGAAAAAGTGACCTAAACGCTAAAGTTGAAAGTAAAAATTATAAGGTTATCTGCCCTTGCTTGGAGGGTCAAGGTCACTTCCACATTTGCTTTGTCACGTTGCAATGTACCACTCAAGATACAACTATAAGCAAAGTTTGAAATGTCTAGTGCATACAGTTTGTGAAAAATTGACCTAAACGCAAAAGTTGAACCTAAAAATTAGTAAGTTATCTGCCCTTTGCTTGGAGGGTCAAAGTCACTTCCACATTTGCTTTGTCACGTTGCGATGTACAACCCATGATACAACTATAAGCAACGTTTGAAAGGTCTAGTGCATACAGTTTGAGAAAATGACCGAAACGGGGGGGGGGGGGGGGGGGGGGGGGGGGGGGCCTGTAGAACTAACTAGACTGGATTACAGAGAAAATATTTGGGGGGGGGGGGGGCCTGTAGAACTAACTAGACTGGATTACAGAGAAAATATTTTAAAAAATCGCTAATATCTCGTGCTCGCTGTAAAGTAGACACATGAGATATTATAACATGCGATATTAGCGAGTTTGTGAATATTTTCTGTGTTTCTAAATTATGCTATACACGTGTGGTGAACCGGGTGGTCAACACATAGAATATAATATATAATAAATACAGAGACAATAATAATATGTCTTACATGTATGGAGTCGGTCGTTGAAGAGTTCGTGTAGTCGATATCCCGGAACACCCGTTTAGTCCGTGGAGTACGTGGATCTAGAACTGAATCGGCGATGTTGTGAGGCTAACAGCCCGCCGTATGTAGATTCACCACACTATACAGTAGTCGGTAAACTTTACATTTCTTTATAAGCTTTGTTAATTTCGTTTTCACACCTATGTTTGTAAACTGTGATATATTTTTTATTATGTCTTATATTTCGATGAAATTTTGTGCGAACATCAAATAAAGATGTTATGAAAAGAAAATTATGCTACAATTTAGTTCTTTCTTACAGTCTCAGCTGAGTGCAGGAAAACAAAATGGATACTTTTTATATTTGCTGAGTATAGTTGCATACATGATATGATCATGGGCGTAGGAACGTTTCAATTATTAGGGGAAAAACATTTTGAAAAATATATTTGACAATCCAAAAAGGTATGTTTCAATTACTGGGGGTGGGGCCGGTGCGGAGGGGGTGGGTGCGGAGGGGGGAACTTTTCACAAAATGTTTGACAAGCAAAAGAAGAACAAAACAAGAAATATCACTGTAAGTGATAAATGCCCACGAAGTGTCCTTTGACCTCTAAGTATGACCTTGACATTGGAGCCATGGATTTTGTGCACGACTCGTCGTTTCGTTGTGGTAAGCACTTGTGCAAAGTTATTTGAAAATCCGTCCAGGCATGCAAATGTTATTCACCGGATACGATTTGACCTTTGACCTCTAAGTTTGACCTTGACCTTGGGGTTACAGACCTGGATTTTGTGCGCGACACATCGTCTTGTTGTGGTGAGCAATTGTGCCCATTTATTTGAAAATCCGTCCATGAATGCCAGAGTTATTGACCGGACACAATTTGACTTTTGACCTCCAAGTGTGACCTTGACTTCGAAGACCTGGGTTTTGCGCGCGACACATCGTCTTGTTATGCAGGGGTTGTGACGTTACGGTCCGGACACGAAATTGCGTACCTGTTTTTGGCCTATGAACTGCAAGTGTGACCTTGACCTTTGAGGTTCGGACTTGGTATTGCACGCGACACATCGTCTTGTTATGGTGATCACTTGTCCCAAGTAATTTAAAATCCCTGCAGGGGTTGTGACGTTACGGTCCGGACATGAAAATGCGTACCTGTTTTTGACCTATGAACTGTAAATATGACCTTGACCTGTGAGGTACGGAATTGGGTATTGCTTGCGACACATCGTCTTGTTATGGTGATCACTTGTGCCAAGTTATTTAAAAATCCCCGCAGGGGTTGTGACGTTACCGTCCTAACACGAAATTGCGTTCCTGTTTTTAACCTATGAACTGCAAGTGTGACCTTGACTTTTGAGGTACGGACCTGGGTATTGCGCGCGACACATCGTCTTGTTTCGTTGATTACTTGTGCCAAGTTAATTAAAAATCCATGCAGGGGGTTTGAAGGTACAGTTCGGACACGAACTGCGGAATGACGGAATCCGGACAGAAGGACATACAGACAGAAGGACGGTGCGATTACTATATGCCCCCGAAAGGGGTTGTGACGTTACAGTCCGAACACGAAATTGCGTTCCTGTTTTTAACATATGAACTGCAAGTGTGACCTTGACCTTTGAGGTACGGACCTGGGTATTGCGCGCGACACATCGTCTTGTTTCGCTGATTACTTGTGCCAAGTTAATTAAAAATCCATGCAGGGAGTTTGAAGGTACAGTTTGGACACGAACTGCGGAATGACGGAATCCGGACAGAAGGACAGACAGACAGAAGGACGGTGCGATTACTATATGCCCCCGAAAGGTTTCGGTTTCGGGGGCATAAAAAAACTGACCCACCCCCACCCCCCACCTTCCACTCCCCCACCATTATGAGCACTGGCTCCACCACCCCCGGCCCCGGCTCCTACGCCTATGATGATGAGATGGTTTACAGAGCAATATCTCATTTTTGCAAACGACCAGTTATTCGCCATGCTTCCTTTTCTAAGCATCACATAATAAAAGAGCACGAGAGTAAAGTTGCCGCTTCATACCAGCTTTGTCAAGTTGCCGCTTCATACCAGCTTTGTAAAGTTGACGCTTCATACCAGCTTTGTAAAGTTGCCGCTTCATACCAGCTTTGTAAAGTTGACGCTTCATACCAGCTTTGTAAAGTTGACGCTTC
>JAWPHD010010738.1:0-90490 GCA_037043455.1 Cyrtodaria siliqua | reverse complement strand
AAGAGATATAGACCTGTAAACACAGCTTACACGCAAAATTTGATGTGAAACAGACATATTTTAAGGGCTATCAGCATTTGGGTTCCATGGGAGCCCAGGGGTTACAGGAACCAAAATTACTTAAGCAGCCCTTACGATAATGCTATAAGGAAGCTAATGGCCAAATTTATTTGTGCTAGGGTAAGAATTGTAAGAGATATAGACTTGTAAACACAGCTTACACGCAAAATTTGATGTGAAATGGGGCACATTTTATGGCTATCATAATTTGCGTTCCATGGGAGCCCATGGGTTACAGGAACCAAAATTGCTTATGCAGCCCTTAAGATAATGCTACAAGGAAGCCCATGAACAAATTTGGTTGTGGTAGGATAAGAAATGTAAGAGATATAGACTTGTAAACACAGCTTACACGCAAACCTTGATGTGGGACGCCGACGCCGACGCCAACGCCGATGCCGACGCCGGGGTGATTACATAAGCTCTCTTATTCTTCGAATAGTCGAGCTAAAAACAATGAGAAGTACTACACTAAAGGAAACAAGGTGAGTGGCATTTTACAAATTATAGAAAGATCTCAATTTCTGGCCATTTTTTTAACCAAAATTCAAAATTGTTAGGACAAACTGGACACGGGAAAAACACCTATTGGCACAGTCTTTGGCCACATAACGCATCCCTTGGCTGCACTAAATGATAGAATGCAATCACAAAATAATGCTACACTTGGTTTAATTCATGCCCAGACTGAATCTCTTGGGGTGCACGATGTGGCCTATAACATAAAAAACAAGAGGTCAATGACCTTGAAGCTCTACTGATTGATTTTGATTTCAGGAAGTAGTCGCTACAGACTTGTTTTTTGAAAATCTATTTTTAACCGTGGCGGCCATCTTGAATTTCCGGCCGACCTGAAATTTTGCTAGGATCAACTAGACATCAAGAGCAACAATCCTGTTAAGTTTCATGAAAATCCGTCAAGTAGTTTCAGAGGAGTAGTACCTACAAATTTTTACTATCCAAACTCTATGTAAACAAAGATGGCCACTGGCACCCATGTTTAATGTTGAATCAAAACAATTTTCGACAAGGGTCAACATCATGTCATGCTGATCATTTTAGAAAAAGTCCCATATCAATATCACTTATAGTTTTCAAGAAGTAGTCGCTACAAACTTATTTTTTAAATATCTATTTTTAGCTGTGACGGCCATCTTGAATTTCTGGCAGATCTGAAATTTTGCTAGGATCAATTAGACATTAAGAGCAACATTCCTGTAAAGTTTCATGAAAATCCGCCAAGTAGTTTCGGAGGAGTAGTCGCTACAAGTTTTTACTATATAACTCTATGTAAACAAAGATGGCCGCTGGCATCCATGTTTAACGTCGAATCAAAACGATTTTTGACAAGGACCAACATCATGTCTTGCTGGTCATTTTAGAAGAAGTCCCATATCAATATCACTTATAGTTTTCAAGAAGTAGTCGCTACAAACTTGTATATTGAAAAATTATTTTTAGCCGTGGCAGCCATCTTGAATTTCCGGCCGACCTGAAATTTTGCTAGGATCAATTAGACATCAAGAGCAACATTCCTGTGAAGTTTCATGAAAATCCGTCAAGTAGTTTCAGAGGAGTAGTCCCTACAAGTTTTCATTATATAACTCTATGTAAACAAAGATTGCCGCTGGCAGCCATGTTTAACGTTGAATCAAAACGATTTTTGACAAGGATCAACATCATGTCATGCTGATCATTTTAGAAAAAGTCTCATATCAATATCATTTATAGTTTTCAAGAAGTAGTCGCTACAAACTTGTATTTTAAAACTATATTTTTAGCTTTTGCGGCCATCTTGGATTTCACATCAACATGAATTTTTGCTAGGATCAACTAGACTTTATGGACAACATTTCTGTAAAGTTTCATGAATATCAATCTAGTAGTTTCAGAGGAGTTGTTGCTACAAATAAAAGTTTACGGACAGACGGACAGACAGACGGACGGACAGACAGACGGACGGACAGAAGGACCACGGACGCCGCACTACGGCATAAGCTCTGCTGATCTCTGATCAGTCGAGCTAACAAGAGGTCAATGACCTTGAAGCTCTACTGATTGATTTTGATTTCAGGAAGTATTTTTTTTTTTTAGACGTGGCGGCCATCTTGAATTTCTGGCCGACCTGAAATTTTGCTAGGATCAATAAGACATCAAGAGCAACATTCATGTTAAGTTTCATGAAAATCCGTCAAGTAGTTTCAGAGGAGTATTTGCTATAAGTTTTCATTATATAACTCTATGTAAACAAAGATGGCCACTGGCAGCCATGTTTAACGTCGAATCAAAACGATTTTTGACAAGGACCAACATCATGTCATGCTGGTCATTTTAGAAGAAGTCCCATATCAATATCACTTATAGTTTTCAAGAAGTAGTCGCTACAATCTTGTATATTGAAAAAATATTTTTAGCCGTGGCAGCCATCTTGAATTTCCGGCCGACCTGAAATTTTGCTAGGATCAATTAGAAATCAAGAGCAACATTCCTGTGAAGTTTCATGAAAATCCTTCAAGTAGTTTCAGAGGAGTAGTCGCTACAAGTTTTCATTATATAACTCTATGTAAACAAAGATGGCCGCTGGCAGCCATATTTAACGTCGAATCAAAAACGATTTTCGACAAGGACCAACATCATGTCATGCTGATCATTTTAGAAAAAGTCCTATATCAATATCACTTAGAGTTTTCAAGAAGTAGTCGCTACAAACTTGTTTTTTAAAAACATATTTTTAGATCTGGCGGCCATCTTGGATTTCCCTTGATACATTTTGCTAGGATCAACTAGACTTCATGGGCAACATTTCTGTAAAGTTTCATGAAAATACATTCAGTAGTTTCAGAGGAGTAGTCACTACAAAAAAAGTATACCGACAGACAGACGGATGGACAGACGACGGACTCCGCACCACGGCATAAGCTCTGCTGATCTCTGATCAGTAGAGCTAAAAATGATGGTTCTTCCCCAGGAGAGTTTAAAGAATGGATTAAATCCATTGAGAAATATGCATTTTTAGACAATATGCTCCTAGGATTAAGCCCCTTGAATTGGCTCAATCTGAGCTGATGCTTATCAGCAGGGAAAATTAGCCAGTACAGTTATAAAGTCATAAATCGCACAAGCCACAGTGACCACATGCGGCTTCATGTGTGGTTATATTGACCTCTATCAACAGATGTTGCTTGTTTCATCAAAACTGCCAAAAAGAAAATGTGCTTTGTTGGATAAATGCATGTTATGTATAAAGATCAACAATTATTAAAAAGAAAAGATTCTTTGTGTTTGATTGCAATTGTACAATAAATGAACAGCTTATATTTAAAAGGTTTATTATTTATCGTGACTGTATACTGATGCTGGTGTTCTTACTGACTGTAGTACATCCATGTACTATTTTCACTATGGAATTAAGATTTGAAAATAGATGATTACTTAACACTCTGATCATGTATAGGAAAATACTTACGCTTTCTGACTTAATCTTTTATATTTCATTTCATGTTGCTGTAGTGATTTTAAGATCAATTTAGGATTTGACCCCAAATGGGACACTTCCTGTGAAATAAATACTTGAAAACCAGCTAGATCATACAGGCAGGACCATTCAATACGAATTACACACCTACAGCATCTATTTCTGAGTGCTGCCATCATTTGTACTGATATGTATTTTAATTTAATTATGCAAGCAATTTTAAAGTCACAATAATTTGGATTTATAATTTGAGGTGCTATAATGTTATTGCTTGATAAATACTTCAAGTTTGTCTCGTGTCCCTTTGTAACAGTGGCCATCTTGGATGTCACGCTGACCTAATTTTAACAAATCTAAAAGTCACTTATCTTAGGATCAGCCATGTGAAGTTTGGTCAAATTGGCCAAGCGGTTTCTTAGGAGGTCTTTTAAAGCAAAAGTTAACGATGACGACAATGGACAGACAACCGAAGAAGAGTGATCCCAATAGATCACCTTGAGCCTTTGGCTCGGCTCAGGTATTCTAATAAGGAGCTGGAACGGCACAGTGAATAGCATGGTTGGAGAACGGTGTGTCCAAGCCTTTTAAAAAAGACATAGAAATAGTTTTTCTTGCATCTTAGTGGGTTGAAACTAAATAACCTAATATAAGCTATTGGTGAGCTGTAAAACAAGAAGTCAGTGGGGTACTTTAGGATTGCTGTCTGTCCATCCGTCAATCCCACAGTGGTTTCTGGTGATTTTAAAGAGAATATTTTTGAGATATTCAGTCCATATTTGTCTAATATCAAAATCAAGGCTAAGATTAAGTCAAACTTACTGTGAAGCTGTGTGATATCAAACGGTATGTCTGGTTTGACTTCGAAAAAGTAATGAAAGAGTTTTTACCCTTTATAATCTCACTATGACATATAAGATAATGATGTTTTTTATTCGCGTAGATCCTATAATCTTCACACTTGATACATACATACATATATATATATACGAGTACGTGGCCGAGATGTTAACACCGTTGTGTTGCAAACCTTCTCGCCTTTCACCGCTGCGGGTTCGAATCCCACTGGGATGTCGATCTGGGAGGAAGTGTCGATTCTGACAGATGGCAGGAGGTGTACCGTACTGGTCCTACCCAGGAAAAGAGGGTGGTCTGCCTCCACCACAAAAAGATTTCACCGTCATATATATAACCTTTCACATGTTGTAAGTGACAAAACACCATACAGACAAACACATATTGACAACCACTACACATTTAAAAGTACACATTCCCTTTTCCAACCTGATAGGACATAATTAAGCTGTTCAATGGTTATAAAATACCATTCATTTAATATACCCAGGTTTTTGAAAAACAAACAGGGTATATTAAAATTGCCTCCGTTTGTCTGTCCGTCCGTTACCATATCTCCTCCTAAACCGTTGAACGGAATTCAACCAAACTTAGGGTAGACCACGATATGATGATGGCATGCAAGAGCAACATTTGTTTTGGGTCCACACCCAGGGGCCCTCAGGGTGGGGGTCAAAAGGTCAAATACACTAACAAGAGGCCCAAGAGGGCCTGTGGATGCTCTACTGGCTAAATATAAAGTTTATGCACAAAGGGCCATAACTCTTTCAAATATCATTCAACCAGAACATGGTGATGATATAGGCAACTAGGCTTGGTACGGATTGTCCCTGACAAGTTTCGTTCAATCCAGCCAGAGGTTCAGGAGAACTAGTCTGTACAAAGTTAGTGTATTTAAACTTTTAAGGGGCCATAACTTTGCCAAAATTCATTCAACCAGAACACGGCAATGATAGGTGCAACTAGGCTTGGTACTGATCATTCCCATCAAGATTCGTTGAAATCCAGCAAGGAGTTCAGAACAGACTAATCTGGACATTTCTCTATTAAAACCTTTAAAGGGCCATAACTCTGACAAAAATCATTCAACCCAAATATGGTGATGATATGCACAACTAGGCTTGATACTGATCATCCTTGTCAAGTTTCGTTAAAATCCAGCCAGGGGTTCAGGAAAATTAGCCCGGAAAATGTTTGTGTATCAAAAACCTTTAAAGGGCCATAACTCCACCAAAAATCTTTTAACCGGAATGCGACGATGATATGCACAACTAAGCTTGGTGCTGATCATCCCTGTAAAGTTTCGTTGAAATGTGGGTAGACGTTCAGGAGAATAGTCCAGACAAAGTTTGTGTATTAAAACCTTTAAAGGGCCATAACTCTGCCAAAAATCATTCAACCGGAACACGGCAAAGATTTGCACAACTAGACCTGGAACTGATCATCCCTAAAAAGTTTTGTTTAAATCCGGCCAGGGGTTCAGGAAAACTAGTCAGGACAAAGTTTGTGTATTAAAACCTTTAAAGGGACATAACTCTGCCAAAATCATTCAACTGGAACACAGTGATGATATGTACAACTAGGCTTGGTACTGATCTACCCTGAAAAATTTCACTGAAATTTGGCCAAATGAAGGCCCTTTCTTCTTAATGAGGCCAAAATACAGCATATTTCAGAAAATAAAATCAAGGGCCATAACTCCGGTGCAAATAGTCCAATCTGGCTGGTTTTCAAACTTGTCGGAGCTTTCATTGATAGTAACAATCTGGTAAAGTTTGGTAAATATCGGTTGAAAAATGAAGACCCTATCGTATTAGGCCTAAAAAAAAAATTGTGTGGTTCTGGTAACATGTTGAAAATTGGTAGGTAGGGTTGGTCGGTCTTTTTTTTTGATTTTTAAAAAAAAAAAATAAGGATTGTTTTTATGAACGCAGAGAAGATGCACTGAATTATGTACTATAATTACTGTAATTATAAATGTTTTCTATTTGCTCTTCACTTGTGTACATACATACTTTATTTTTTTTTCGAAATGAACCAAAAAAACGTCAGGGTCGGCGGGTATTCGTAGGTAGGGTCGGGTGACCCGAACCACACAATTTTTTTTTTTAGGCCTTAACAAGGAACAAGAGGTCAATGACCTTGAAGCTCTACTGATTGATTTTGATTTCAGGAAGTAGTCGCTACAAACTTGTTTTTTGAAAATTTATTTCTAGCCGTGGCGGCCATCTTGAATTTCCGGCCGACCTGATATTTTGCTAGGATCAATTAGACATCAAGAGCAACATTCCTGTGAAGTTCATGAAAATCCGACAAGTAGTTTCAGAGGAGTAGTCGCTACAAGTTTTCATTATATAATTCTATGTAAACAAAGATGGCCGCTGACAGCTATGTTTAACATGTAATCAAAATGATTTTTGACAAGGACCAACATCATGTAATGCTGATCATTTTAGAAAAAGTCCCATATCAATATCACTTATAGTTTTCAAGAAGTAGTCGCTACAAACTTGCATTTTGAAAATCTATTTTTAGCCATGCGGCCATCTTGAATTTCCGGCCGACCTGAAATTTTGCTAGGATCAATTAGACATCAAGAGCAACATTTCTGTGAAGTTTCATGAAAATCCGTCAAGTAGTTTCAGAGGAGTAGTCGCTACAAGTTTTCATTATATAACTCTATGTAAACAAAGATGGCCACTGGCAGCCATGTTTAATGTCGAATCAAAATAATGTTCGACTCGGATAACCATCATGTCATGCTGATCATTTTAGAAAAAGTCCCATATCAATATCACTTATAGTTTTCAAGAAGTAGTCGCTACAAACTTGTATTTTGAAAATCTATTTTTAGCCATGGCGGCCATCTTGAATTTCTGGCCGACCTGAAATTTTGCTAGGATCAATTAGACATTAAGAGCAACATTCCTGTAAAGTTTCATGAAAATCCGCCAAGTAGTTTCAGAGGAGTAGTCGCTACAAGTTTTTACTATATAACTCTATGTAAACAAAGATGGCCGCTGGCAGCCACGTTTAACGTCGAATCAAAACGATTTTTGATAAGGACCAACATCATGTCATGCTGATCATTTTAGAAAAAGTCCCATATCAATATCACTTATAGTTTTCAAGAAGTAGTCGCTACAAACTTGTATTTTGAAAATTTATTTTTAGCCGTGGCGGCCATCTTGAATTTCCGGCCGACCTGAAATTTTGCTAGGATCATTTAGACATCAACAGCAACATTCCTGTGAAGTTTCAGGAAAATCCGTCAAGTAGTTTCAGAGGAGTAGTCGCTACAAGTTTTCATTATATAACTCTATGTAAACAAAGATGGCCGCTGGCAGCCATGTTTAACGTCAAATCAAAACAATTTTCAACAAGGACCAACATCATGTCATGCTGATCATTTTAGAAAAAGTCCCATATCAATATCACTTACAGTTTTCAAGAAGAAGTCGCTACAAACTTAAATTTAAAAAATCTATTTTTAGCTTTGGCGGCCATCTTGGATTTCACATCAACATGAATTTTTGCTAGGATCAACTAGACTTCATGGGCAACATTTCTGTAAAGTTTTATGAATATCCATCCAGTAGTTTCAGAGGAGTAGTCGCTACAAATAAAAGTTAACGGACGGACGGACAGACGGACGGACGACGGACGCCGCACCACGGCATAAGCTCTGCTGATCTCTGATCAGTAGAGCTAAAAATGAAGGTCCTATCGTCTTAACGAGGCAAAATACAGCATTTTTAACTAAATCAAGGGCCATAACTCCGCTGTTGCTGGTCCGATCTGGCTGGTTTTCAAACGTGTCCAAGCTTTAATTGATATTAACAATCTGGTAGTATTTGGTAAAGATCAGATGAAAAATGAAGACCCTATCTTCTTAACTAGGCAAAATATAGCCTTTTTTAACTAAATCAAGGGCCATAACTCCACTGTTACTAGTCCGATCTGACTGGTTTTCGAACTTATCCGAGCTTTCATTGATATTAACAAGATGGTAAAGTTTGGTAAAGATCGGATGAACAATGAAGCCCCTATCGTCTTAACGAGGCAAAATATATTTATTTTGAACTAAATCAAGGGCCATAACTCTGCTGTTAATAGTCCAATATGAATGGTTTTCAAACTTTTCCGAGCTTTCATTGATATTAACAATCTGATAAAATTTGGTAAAGATCGGATGAACAATGAAGCCCCTATCGTCTTAACGAGGCAAAATATAGCATTTTTAATTAAATCAAGGGCCATAACTCTGCTGTTACTGGTCAGATATGGCTGGTTTTCGAACTTGTTCGAGCTTTCAATGACATGAACAATGTGGTAAAGTTTGGTTAAGATAGGATGAAAAATGAAGGCCCTGTTGTCTTAACGAGGCAAAATATAGCATTTTGAACTAAATCAAGGGCCATAACTCCGCCGATACTGGTTTGATCTGGCTGGTTTTCGAACTTGTCTGAGCTTTCATTGATAGTAACAATCTGGTAAGTGTGGTAAAGATCGAGTGAAAGATGAAGGCCCTATCGTCTTAACGAGGCAAAATTTAGCATTTTTAACTAAATCAAGGGCCATAACTCTGCCGATACTGGTCCAATCTGGCTGGTTTTCGAACTTGTCCGAGCTGTTATTGATATTAACAATCTGATAAAGTTTAGTAAAGATCGGATGAACAATGAAGCCCCTATCGTCTTAACGAGGCAAAATATAGCATTTTTAACTAAATCAAGGGCAATAACTTCGCTGTTAATGGTCAAATCTTGCTGGTTTTCGAACTTGTCCGAGCTTTTATTGACATAAACAATCTGTGCAAGTTTGGTAAAGATCAAATAATAAATGAAGGTGCTAGAGTGTTCACAAGGCTTAATATGGCATTTTTCAGCAAAACAAGGGTCATAACTCCGTTGAAATTATTTAGATCTTGCCGGTTTTCGAACTTGTTCGACCTTTCATTGACATAAAGACACTGGCAAAGTTAAGTAAAGATCCGATTAATATTGAAGGCCCTAGATTGTTCACAAGGCAGAAAATAGCATTTTTCAGGAAAAAACAAGGGCCATAACTCCGGTGTTACTGATCCGATTTAGCTGGTTTTCGAACTTGTTCAAGCTTTCATTGATATTAAAAATCTGTGCAAGTTGGTAAAGATCAAATAACAAACTAGAGTGTTCACAAGGCTTAATATGGCATTTTTCAGCAAAACAAGGGCCATAACTCCGGTGAAATTATCCCGATCTGGCTGGTTTTCAAACTTGTCCGAGCTTTAATTGATATTAACAACCTGTTAAAGTTTAGTAAAGATCGGATGAAAAATGAAGGCCCTAGAGTTGTCACAAGACAAAAGTTAACAACGGACGACGGACAGACGACGGACGACGGACAACTCGCCATCCCATAAGCCCAGTGGAGCTAAAAATTCAGTTACACTGTCATTTTTCCATATTTTTGCACATAACTTGGTATATGTAATTGTCTATGAAAGATAAACAACATATCAAACGATTTTATTATTTCAAACTCGGACATCTGCCCAGGAGTGAGTGGTTGGAGTGGGGCTTTTGTTTTGTTCTGTTATTATGTCTCAAATGGAATGTTATGTTGATGGGATTATACTGTGTAATTCTTTCCCTCCTATGTCGCCCGTGGGGTCCAGGGAAAGGGGTGTCAAAAGGTCAAATACACTAACAATTCATTTACAAAGTACTTAACGTAATTTTCCATATAACTTGGTATATATACTCGTCTATGAATGTGGGGGCCCAAGAGGAGGAGTGACCTTGACCCAAATGCAATCCCAAACTCCCTTTCCATATACGCTACCTACCCTGCAAGTTTCATCACAATACCTCATTCTTAACAAAAGTTATTGAGCGGAAACTGTTTTTCTATTTTTAGTAACAGCGACCTTGACCCGAGTGAACCCCAAATGCAATTCCAAGCTTCCTTTCCATAGAAGCTACATACCCTGCACGTTTCATCACAAAACGTCATTCCTTACAAAAGTTATTGAGCAGATACTGTTTTTCTATTTTCAGTAACAGTGACCTTGACTTTGACCCCAAATACAATCCCAAGCTTCCTTTCCATTTAAGCTACCTACCCTGCAAGTTGCATCATAATACATCATTCCCAACAAAAGTTATTGATCTATTGATACAATTGATAATTGACAAAATGCGTCTACGGACGGACAGACGGACTAGCAGAATCCAGTACACCCCACCTACAAACTTTGTTTGCGAGGGAGTTGGGGGTATAATAAAAGTGAGGTAATCATAAGAGGTTAAGTTACTGAGGTTAAGTGGTTAAACCAGGGTGTAATTTTGGGAAAATAAGGCAAAATGTGACCTTGACTTTGGTATTCGTTGTTGTTCAGCTATGTCCACCAATGCCAACAATACAATCATATGACCAAGTATCAAAGACATAAAGTGTGGCAATCACATAAAGTTAACTGAGTTGAAGTTACCTAACCAAGGTTAAGTTAACTAACCAAGGGTAAGTTACCTAACTAAGGTTAAGTTTGGAGAAAATAACGCAAAATATGACCTTGACCTTGGTATTTTTTGTTATCCAGCACTGTCCACCAATGCAACAATACATATGACCAAGTATCAAAGACATAAAGTGAGATAATCACATAAAGTTAAATGAGGTTAAGTTACCTAACCAAGGTTAAGTTTGGGGGAAAATGCAAAATATGACCTTGACCTTGTAATTTTTGTCATTCAGTGATGTCCACCAAAGCCAACAATACATATGACCAAATATCAAACAAAGAAATTAAAGTTATCAGAAAAAGTTAACTGAGGTTATCTTAACCTAAAAACTGATGTTTAGGATAAATAATGCAAAACATGACCTTGACCGTTGTATTTTTTTTTGTCCTTCAGTGATGTCCACCAATGCCAACAATACATATGACCAAGTATCAAAGACACATAAAGTGAGGCAATCGCATAAAGTTAAATGAGGTTAAGTTACCTAACCAAGGTTAAGTACTTAACCAAGGTTAAGTTTGGGGAAAATAAGCAAAATATGACCTTGACCTTGGTAATTTTTGTCATTCAGTGATGTCGACCAATGCCAACAATACTGAACTTTTCATTTGTCTTTGCCACTCGCCATAGGCGAAACCAAATTGCAAATGGTGAAACCTTTGTCAAGTGCTTTCATGAAAAATGAAAGTCATTTTGACCCATGTAAACTGACAGTTGGCATTGGCGAAAGTGACGAAAGTGGCGAAAGAAAAGGTCTGTGGTCGTGGCCAAGTTTTTTGGAAAAATCCTTGACGGTTTCTCGGAGTTTACAAATGAGCTAAAATCTATAGACTGTGTTATGACCTTTGCGCTTTATATTAGATACGGATTATTTTACATAGTGACGTCTAGCTGCAATTTACTTGGTGTGCCTATACTGGAGGAAAAGTAGAAACCGAACAAGAGCTCGCCAAAGTAAGTCGCATTTTTCAACAACAACGTAAAACGGCGCGTAAATAGTCAACACAGACGTCTAACTCTTATCAAAATGGTAATAACAATTCTCATACAAAGATTTACATCCTTTTAGCTAATGACTTTGTAACTCCGTTATTAAAAACAAGAAGTAGCCCATGATACGTACATGTAAACAACATTACATTGTCATCTGTTTTCGCGCATTGAAACCAGGCCATTTATTTTGAGTATGCGATGCCACAAAAACAGAACGATTACTGTGTCATCTGTTTTTTCCATCATATGTAAATTTACATGATTGCTTGCTTGATTGCTTGCTTGATTAATTGATTGGAGGGTTACATGACACACCAACACATAAAAAGGTCATAATTTATGTCATCAACAGGAAAGCTTCCTCTCCATTTACATGAAGATAAAAATTATGCAAAGTGAGCCAACAACATCCTCACCCCCATCATCTCAATTAAGTGGAAGGAGACACTGTGGTCTTATTTTACATTGGATGTAAACTTGATTTTCTACTTTGGATGGTACCACTGAGTCGGACATGGTACCATAGGGGGGCATAATTAACCAATGAACATGAAAATTGAATTGGGTTTTACGGCGCACAAACTAGTGGCACAAACACAGTTTATATAAAATAGCTTGACTCTTTTGATTCTAGAATTATACTAACAAAAGAATCTCAATATTAAGATAAGAAAGTTATACAAATATTTATTCGGAATATTTGTATTAAATTCTGCTAAAGTGGCTAAAGATTTAGCCAAAAGTGGCTAAACAAAAATCAAATTAGCTAAAGAAAATTGAGGTGGTTTAGCCAAAGTGGCTAAATATTTTTTGGTCCAATGAAGAGTCCAGCAATACATATGACCAAGTATCAAACAAAGAAAATGAGGCAATCACATACAGTTAACTAAGGTTATGTTATCTAACCAAGGTAAAGTTACCGAACCAAGGTTAAGTTTTGGGAAAAGAACTCAAAATATGACCTTGACCTTGGTAATTTTGGCATTACAGGATGTCCCTTGACCCAACAAAGCATCTGACAAAGTTTCAGAAAAATTTGAGCAGATATAGTTAAGATATAGCTGATTTAAAATGTGGCCGCCGCTGCCACAACACTGACAAAAAAATGTGGCCGCCGTCGCCTCCACCGCTGCAACCACCGGAAAGGTGTCTGCAAAAGTGTGTTTTCCAGGTATTTTCGAAAAGTGTTTTGATTTACTTTTATCTCAAAACCTATAGGGCCTGGATAACATGGGTAGTTGGTTTATCTGTAGTAGGGCTGACGTGACATTTTATAAAACAAATATGTTGATATGTATGTTGATATGCAGACATGATGAGTAACATTGTGTTTTTGGAGGTACTGACTGCAAAAAACCTTACCTTTATACGGTTAACACGAGTTGTTGAATTAATTAGGAATAAGCATTTATAATGTCATTATCAAGTTTAATTTGGTTGGCTAAAATAACAGAACAGAACAGAATTTTTATTGGCTCATAAAAACGTATCCCATCAAACGTGCAAATATATACAAATACAAAACATCACATGAGCGGTAAACACTAATAAATGTTAAAATAACAAGATGCATTAATATAATTACAGTTAGTTAACAACTTGCTTACATATTAAATGAATATCAAACAACGATGTGGGAGGTAGTGGACAGTCATACTCAGTTTCAGGTAAATACTGTGTATAACAATGCAAATGACAGGTAATTTAGGGGCTACATGTTTATGATTGAACATATGTTTTCACATTGTGGTCAAAATTCACATTGTGGTCAAAACAAGCTCTATATCTGTGTAATTA
Source organism: Cyrtodaria siliqua (assembly GCA_037043455.1). Classification (NCBI taxonomy): domain Eukaryota; kingdom Metazoa; phylum Mollusca; class Bivalvia; order Adapedonta; family Hiatellidae; genus Cyrtodaria; species Cyrtodaria siliqua. The sequence goes on along the minus strand of JAWPHD010010738.1, from coordinate 76,807 downwards.
AGAGAGAAATGTATAGACTGGCCGTTTTGTAAATTACTGAGGTCAAGTGGGATAGGTTGTTAGGAAACAGTGTAATGAAATTTATTCAGAGCATATGTTGCAGGAAGCAGTTCTTGAACCGATTTGTAAAAAAAGGGAAGTCGAGGATGTAGGCTGTTGGAAAATAGTGTAATGAGATGTATTCCATTCATGTGTTGTTTGATTATAGGTTGCGGTATCCTAAATATAGCATGGACTTGGCCACGCCCCTTTCCAGGAGTGACCTCAGCCAGAAGTGAAAGGTCACAAAAATTAAAACATGCCAGATAAATGTTTCAAAATACATTTTCAGAGTTGTTAATTAATTAATAAATAACATTTATTAAAATGAGAGCATTTTTTTTTACCAAATTTATTTTTTAAACATGAAATTGTGAGATTAACCCCCACTCAAAAACAGGTAAATATTTACTGCGGTTTTGCATGTAAACAAATATGGCAGCCCCATGGAAAGTTCTGTAGGGGAAACATGCTGAATTTTAACTTTCAGCACATTGGACTTGGACTTACCTTGAAAATAAGACACATCTTTTTGAATTTGTATGTATATTTTTATTTTTTATCTTCGGAAAAGCTTGCATTGTGGCCTATTGGAAAGCAATTAGTGTACCGCAACCTATAGCTGCGTGGTTTTGAGAAACTAATTATGTATGATACAATGATCAACTTTGGTAATTGTTCTTAGCAAAACTACCGCAATATCATGTAGATGTGAGTAATTAGGGGAAATTCTTAAAACCGTCTAGACGATAGACAATTTCGCAAATTCAAGTTGAGTTATTTTCATTCCAATTATGGCATCTCTAGCTTTAGGGATTCATGATTAATAATATATTGATTTTGATGATCTTAAGAGCATTGACATATGACCAGAATGAGAAATATATTGATAAAAAGATCATGTAACTTGAAGCGCGGTATATTAAAAGTGTATCAGTGTATCAATTAATACGTGTGTATATAATTAACACATTTATGAGAAACGAGGTAAAAATGACAAATTACTGTGAGCTTTATGTCCCGAAGGTACACAATAGGCGAAGCCTATTCATGTGGTAGACATGACATACTTCATTATGACCAGGGAATGATCGACCTTTCATGTCAATTGTAGAGATCTAAATTCCCAACGTAATACAGTAATTATTCCTGCACCATATGCTACCATAGGTGTAAATTTGTCATGCCTATCTGTTTCAGAAATGAAGACTTTGGTAGCTATAGGACTATATGAAAATCCGTCAAATTATAGCGTTATACCAACAATTAATTTTCTCAAAGACAAACTTTACAATCAAAGGACTGAAGGTCCTGAGAGTCGCCAAGATTGAACAGTGTCTGTCTTCTTGGTGAGGTTAAAGGTTATGTTAAATTTTACAGGTGTGGTGTATTAAAATGAAATGTTGATGCTTAGAACGAGATTTTTTTTGTACTGAAAAATGCTTTGGACGGAATTTTTTTTTGCAACCGCGTCGGTTTTGGTTTTCGAGTGTATGTCAGTGCTCACAGGCAATTATTTTAAGAGACAGGCCCAGGGCTTGTTGCTTCTGAAAATGGACAGGCCCTGATTTAAAATGGACAGGCCCTGATTTAAAATGGAAAGGTCCAACATTTTTTCTTATTGGAAATTAGTCTTTATTCGCTTTTATACCACACATTTGTTACATATGTAGTAATCAAACTCAGAACCTCCTGACTATATTTTTCTTTTTGCTACCACTTTATGCTCCTAGTCAGTGGACGTATTTACTACTTTGTTTCAAATAAGTTAGAATAAAATATTACATATATTACATAGTAATTTATAACCGATGCAAAGGAGAGTACTAGCACTTTTGCCAAACGATAATAATCAGAGCCGACTTGGTGAAACTGGAGCCAAATTTTTAATCAGGTTTTATTAAACTATCAGGGCCTCCTCTGGCTATATTTTCCTTTTTGTCGCCACTTGCTACAAGTTAAAGAATTAGGAGCCTAGACTAGAAAGCATTTAAAGTAGGATTCCAAAAACTCCTTACACCTCATTAAATAATGAATAGAAATATACTTTATATCTGTATCTATACATATATATATTTTTTTTCCACCAACATGTATTTGTAAAGGTCATTTTTTTTATTTGATAATGTAAAAAAAAAAAATATCCGAAATTATGTACTACTATGACACCGCTCTTTTACGGTTTGTAAATTTCAAACATTAAATCGAAATACCATCAATTATTAACTTTTTTCATGCATTAATGTGTTTTGAATGCCAAACATGGTATTTTTTATCAAAGAGGAAAGAAAACACAACCATAATAGCAGGATAATGTAGTTTTATGTCAATAATTGTCGATCTCAAAGTTGTGACAAACTGTCTGCAAAGATTGCCGTGTGTCCCTTTAAACTATTTGATTTGTTTACCTTGGTAGTAGAACTGACAACTTCTTGACAAATTCTTTTCATCAACTTGTGTATTTTTTTGTAGCAGATGCCATACTATTTCTCAAAGTACTAGGCACAATAACTACAATATTTACGGACATTTAGTTCCCAATTTGTTATCTAGGTCACGCATGTCATAAGCGGCATGTTTAGAAACTGGGGCGGAAAATGAGTTAATTGATTGCTTATTTTTCGTCAATGAGTGTACATTTTCAAATTAATGGTTCTGAATTAATGGATAATTATCGAGTTTCTGCTGAACTATCGAATCAAATGAATTAATATTAATGAAATGTTCGACATCCGGGTAACTACGCTATTGATTCCATTCATAAAATATTTATGCGTGTATTATTGCGCATAGTATTTCAGTTCCTTTTTCAAAAAAGACACGTATATACTGTATACAATGAAAATTATTCACAATCAGTAGGTATATTATTCGGTATTTATAACGTTCATGTCAGTCACCTTATGAAATTAAGTTATACTTGAGGCAGTTAAAGGAACTACATTCTCGAAGTGCATTCTCGAAGTGCGTAAAGCTCCACGTCCGAAATATGGTGTATTAATGCGCATAATAGTTCGGTAAATCTACAAAAAAAAGACACGTTTATACTGTATACAATTACAATTCACAATCAGTAGTTATATTAATCGATATACATAACGTTCATATCAGTCACCTTTTCAAATTAAGTTGTATTTCAGGCAGTTAAAGAGGACTACATTGCCGAAAACGGTAAAGCTCCTCACCCAACAACAACAACAAAAAGTCCATATTCAGAAATTGCAGTATATACATACACGATTCCAAAGAGTCAGCCATGCTGACGCATGGCGACTCAAAAATGACTGTTCAAATTGTAAATCTGACTGATAAGTTTCATGGTACATTAATTATTCCGAAGAGCTTAGGCCATATGAATGAGTTCCCTTTGGCAACTTTGAAACTGCGCCTTGCAGAAATTCAATCATTAGAAGCAATGCCAGTGACTAAAACGTTTGCACTTTGGGGTTACATGCTTATTGCAAGTGGGGTGGTCTTGTCTATAGTAATTATTGCTAGGAAATATACTGGGTGGCTTTTACACTTTTATCAAATCGAGATCGATCTATAAAAGTTAATGCCATGCCCAAGAGTAAGGTCGAGAGAGTGCAATCCACTGGTGTCAGTCGAGTTAAGACATGACAATGCAGAGAACCTCAGCTTAACTTCTCGAGATAGGAGAGCATGAGGGTCAAAGGTCAACCAGCATCATTTGACAGATGTACCCTGGACTGGAACTCCCTAAGATGAAAAAATAGTGCCAGTATAACTGTTGTGGACATGTGCTCATGTAAAAAGTAAGGTAAAATGTTGTAACTCGAAGTACAAAACATTTGGCGTAGAATTTACTTTTTAATAGATAAAAAGTCCATGGATGCGGAAATGTGCAACCTGGTACCTAGACTAATACGATTGGGTCAGCGACAGGGCGAATACCAGTGAAGTGGTGTTCAGTGATGTATCACCGAGATGACAGCTGGGAGGTTAATTGACGCGGTGGATCACGACGACGACGATATTCGTGTGTTCCAGATAATGTAGTGACCATGTTATATTTCTTTGTGTTAATTTAAATATACTGAAAGAAAAAAGAAACGCATACTGGGTATTTCCGATATATATTGTATGTTTAATATGCTACTGCTAATGGAATGGTACAGGGAGACATTAAGCCTGTCGTTTCAAAAAGAAGGTTTAAACAGCACGGAACACACCAATGGTTACCCCTTTAAAGTTTCATTATCGACAGAATACGCATTTGTCTCAAGCAGGTGAGCAAATGAGGTTTTAAACTTTGCAATCTCTAAACATTAAACACAATACTGAAATGGTTGACCTTTTCAAGCGAAATTTCAACATTTATGAATTTCGTGTAACAAAGTATACTTTGATTAAATGGTTTACTACATGACAGAGTTGTCCTTTCTGTAATTAGTTGTAGTTCTTTTTGTACAAAACACGTTGAGATATATCTGGAATATTACGTGTAATTAGGTGTGTATATATATATAAGTGTAGTATAGGAAATTTTTTGATCAAGCGTTTCTTTTTCCTTTCAGTATATTAAGGGATGGCACCACATGGACATTGACTTTATCAGTGGCTCGTTATACTGTTGACTTGGATGATCATACTTTGTTAAAGTACTTATTATTATTATTTAAAGTTCATAGGAAACATACAGGATATAATATCAGTGACTTATACCTGTTGGGTTAGGGTTAGGGACTTTATGACATTGCATTTGATGATCAACTTGATGAACGACTTAATTTAACTTGTTATATTTTTAAAACAATTGATAGAAAAATTGTTTTCTGTAAGCAGAGGCGAATGTGTTTAAAGTCGTATTTGTTTTATTTTTGTATATTATTGTATTGAATTATATTATAGTATCTCACATTTTATCAAAGTATCATAGGGTTTCATGTTTCATCATATCAGTTAAGCATATTGTTGACCGAAATGTCGGTAGCAACATCAGTAATTGGCTTATGGCAGTTGTGTGACATGTGCGTGCATTTAAGTTGGTCAGTTATATAAATATCATCCTATACTATATATCCAACAAATTCATTAAAAGACTTGGTACTGGCTCTGGTGTCAAGTTTACGAATATATTTTGCGTCTGATCAAAGCTAATTAAACCATGCAGTTGGTGTCACAAGAGATTGAATGCTGACCATAATGGTAGGCAATAAGACAAGAACCATGTGGCAACCTGGACAGGTTGTCACAGCTGTTGCTGCGAGAGAACCTGTATAAAATAGGCCCTCTCGGCAGTCCGAGGCAGTCTATATTGAAGCCATGTCTATGTTTTAGACACTTGCATTCCAGTCCGCTAGGCTCAATGTTTGGCAATCTGAAATTCTGTTATATATCGGCTGATAGGAAAATTTATAGATTAAATAGGACTTTACTTTGATGCGAGATACTGTTGGTTTATTTCAAATTTATATTTACAATTTAAAATTTGGTGATCAGAAAATGTGTTGTGGCATTTATAAAATTTATAAAGTCCTGACTCTCAAACATAAGGAATCCCATGCCCAAATCTGATCAAGCTTGGACAAGCAATGTTAGAAATATAGACCTGTAACTTACCTAGCTTATATGCTAAATTCAAAGTGACACATTTGGGTAATCCCGAGTTTCCAGAGGCTGAAGGAAATAAAAGTACTTAATATGTAGTCCTTAAGATAATACAAAAGGGAAACTCATGCTCAAGTTTGGTTGAGTTCGGACAAGAAATATAAGAAATATCAACACAGCTTACATGCAAAACTTGATGTAGGTGAGATTACTTAAATCTTCATGTAGTCAAGCTAAAAACCAAATAACCTTATATAGTCGATTTCGGTTATTTGCATAGCTCATTTGTCAAGAAAATATATGCGATTAACCGGAGTATTCGAATAGCCGAAATGGAACATTTTGTACATGCAGTGATGCACGTTTCTACTTTCTTTAACTGTTCTGTTAATACTTACATAGACACTCCATAAAAGCGAGTTAATTCTATGTAATATGTTGGAAATGATTATTATTGTGCATATTTGATAGATTTTATGCAGTATTTATGCAGTATTTATGCAGTATTTATGCAGTATTTATGCGTAAGTATTTGTTTTCTTTCAAACTTTCAGAATCTACGTCCTAATGCTATGGCTTGCTGTGTGAATTACACAGCCGTGATAATAACACGAAAGGTTTATTTTATTTATTATTTATTAAGTAACCTCTATAAGCTCTACTGACACTAGCAAACTGAGAGCAATACATAATTAACAACACATTGCATTACAGCCAGCGTGCAAACTAATCAAATCGTGTATGCTAATTGGTGAGCGATCGTCATGGCGTGTAAGCTTTACGGAAGCCGCACAAAATTGGCAAACTTTCTCTCGGCCAGTCACTAATTAGCACCTTTTGTCAATCAATTTGTCTCGGGCTTATCTCTGTGACCGCGTCGATCAATTAACAGTTGAAAAATACAGGTAAATTTGACTTTCAGTATGCAATTAGCCAGATATTCGTTATGCAATTATCCGGATTTGACAAAAACCTATGCGATTATACCGGTTTTTTTTACATGCAAAAGAATACAAATGGTTTTGTGTTTCAAAACTTTATGCAATTAACCGAAATATGCAATTAATCGATATGCGATTAAACGGAATCGACTGTATATACTAAATTAAATTTGAGAATTATTCTTACAATTCGACGTGCTTAGATAGCTGATGAGAACTAATTATGACAGCACTCGGAGTTCAGTAATCCAACTGATGTACAGTATGCTCCATGGACATCATATGGAGATATCAGTGGCCTGAGGACAATTACATTATGCAGACAATGAATATAAACAAGAATTCTGCTAAGCTGAATGTCTCGCCTACACTGTGCTTCGACGCACATAAAAGATGTTTTAAATGGGTGCAACTAACGATGATTTATCCCCAATACATGCTATTTCAGAGAAACATTACTCAAAGCAAAGCAAGTGAAGTACCAACAGTGGTGCGAACCCCGGATTGCGAATTCAACATTTTAGCTGAAAAATCGAATTAAAAAAGGCGGATAATTCAGGTATACAAGACAGAGTTATGGTTCTTGTCATATAACATTCTGTAATGGTAATGAACATGTCTGTCAAGTTTCAAAGCTTTCCGAAAAACTATTTTTGAGAAATAAGCAAAACAAAAAATTTAACTAACAAGAGGTCAATGACCTTAAAGCTCTACTGATAGGTTTTGATAGCTAGATCAGCATTCCTGTGAATTTTCATGAAAATCTGTCGTTTCAGAGGAGTAGTCGCTACAAGTTTTTATTATATAACTCAATGTAAACAAAGATGGCCGCCATGTTTAATGCTGAATCAAAATAATTTTCAACAAGGACCAACATCATGTCATGCCAATCATTTTAGAAAAAGTCCCATATCAATATCACTTATAGTTTTCAAGAAGAATTTGCTACAATTTTGTTTTTTAAAAATCTATTTTTAGCCATGGTGGCCATCTTGAATTTCCATCCGACCTGAAACTTTGCTAGGATCAACTAGACATCAAGAGCAACATTCCTGTTAAGTCTCGTGAAAATCTGTCAAGTAGTTTCAGAGGAGTAGTCGCCACAAGTTTTTTCTCTATAATTCTATGTAAACATAGATGGCGAATGGCATTCTGTTTGACATGGAATCAAAATGAATTTTGGTTAGGACCAAGTAAATTTTTACAGTAATTTTGGTAAAGGTTCCAATTCAATATCAGTAGTTTTGGAGCTATGCTTCGGACAAGAATTTTAAGTATAGAATTACAAAGGCCAATAACTCTATTGTCCATGAAGATCGAAATATGGTTATTGCAATCTTCACTTCATCTATTCGCCCTCTATCATTGTGTGATGTTTCATTCCAGTCTAGTAGTTTTTGAGTTATGCTTCGGACAAGAATTATAAGTATAAAATTACAAAGGACAATATCTCTCAATTAAATGAAGACAGAGTTATGGTTTTTATATTCTGTACTTACTCTCATAGCCTTCTATCATTGTGTGAAATTTCTTTGCAGTCTCTCTAGTAGTTTTTGAGTTATTGAGCGGACAAAAATTGTACGTATAAAATTACAAAGGGCAATAACTCTGACTTAATTGAAGGCAGAGCTATGCACTCTGCACATCCTCTCATTGCCCTCTATCATTGTGTGACATTTCATTGCAGTCGTATTAGTAGTTTTCGAGTTATAGAGCGGACACAAATTATAAGTATAAAATTACAAAGGGCAATAACTCTGACTTAATTGAAGGCAGAGCTATGCACTCTGCACATCCTCTCATTGCCCTCTATCATTGTGTTACATTTCATTGCAGTCGTATTAGTAGTTTTCGAGTTATAGAGCGGACACAAATTATAAGTACAAAATTACAAAGGGCTATGAATCTAATTCAAATGAGGACAGAGTTATGGTTTTTGTGCTCTGCATGTCCTCTCATTGCCCTCTATCATGTGTGTGACATTTCATTGCAGTCCCACAAGTAGTTTTCGAGTTATGGAGCGGACTCGAATTATAAGTATAAAATTACAAAGGGCAATAACTCTAATTTAAATGAAAGCAGAGTTAGGCAAAAAAATCACAAAACAACAACACCCACAACAGAAACTTAAACCCTTGACCCATGCTAACAATTTAAACAAGAGGCCTTAGTTCTAATTTGGTATGGTTATTTAGGGACTTGAGGCACAACAATTGTATGAAATAGGTTTTGACCGCCTGTAGAGGGGCCTCTTTATGCAGGCAGTCAAAACCCATTTTATATAATTGTTGTGCCTCAAGTCCCTAAATAACCATACTAAATTAGAACTAGGGGTCGTTTTTAGTAAAAACAGATGTCTCCCCTACAGGATAAAGAACCATAAATCCACCAAAAATCATTAAACTGAAACATGACGATGACATGTGCAATTTGGTTTGGTAAAGGTCATCCATACCAAGTTTCATGGAAATCCAAAAAGAAGGCCTTATCATAACAATCTGGTAAAGTTTGGTAAAGGTAGGATGCAAAATGGAGGCACTAGAGTGTTGACAAGACAAACTATAGCAATTTTTGAACTCGTCCGAGCCTTCATTGATATTAATAATCTGGTAAAGTTTGGTAAAGAAAGGATGAAAAATGGAGACGCTAGAGTATTGACAACAAAAAGTTAACACATTTTCTATAACTCAAGGGTCATAACTTTGGTGTTACTGGTCCAGTCTGGTCGGTTTTAGAACTTGACCAAGCTTTCATCAATATCAACAATCTCGCAAAGTTTGGTAAAGGTAGGGTGCAAAATGGAGGTGCTTGCGTATTGACAAGACAAAATATAGCAATTTTTGCTAATTAAAGAGCAATATAATTTAACTCCGGAGTTACTGGTCCAATCTGTCTGGTTTTCGAACTCGTCCGAGCTTTTGTTTATATTAAAAATCTGGTAATGGTTGGTAAAGATTGGATGAAGAATGGAGGCGCTAGAGTGTTGACAAGACAAAATATACCAATTTTCGTTAATTCAAGGGTAATAACTCTGGTGTCACTTATCCGATCTCGCTGTTTTTCGAACTCGTCCAAGCTTTCATTGATATTAATAATCTGGGACAGTTTGGTAAAGATAGGATGAAAAGTGGAGGTGCTAGAGTCTTGACAAGACAAAATATAGCAATTTTTGTTAATTCAAGGGCAATAACACCTGTGTTACTAATCCAATCTGGCTGGTTTTCGAACTTGTCCAAGCTTCTAGTAATATTAATAATCTGGTCAAGTTTGGTAAAGATCAGAAGAAAAATGGAGGCGCTAGAGTGGTGACATCAAAAAGTTAATAATTATTTCAATTATTTAAAGGCACTAACTTCGGTGTTACTGGTCCAATATGGCTGATTTTAGGCCTTGACTGAGTTTTCTTCAATATCAACAATCTGGCAATGATTGGTAAAGGTAAGATGCAAAATGGAGGCACTTAGGAGTGTTGTGAAGACAAAATATAGCAATTTTTGTTAATTCAAGGGCAATAACTCCGGTGTTACTGGTCTAATCTGTCTGGTTTTCGAACTCGTTGGAGCTTTCATTTATATTAAAAATCTAGTAAAGGTTGGTAAAGATCGGATGAAAAATGGAGGTGCTAGAGTGCTGACAAGACAAAATATAGTAATTTCTGTTAATTTAAAGGCAATAACTCTGGTGTTACTGATCCGATCAGGCTGTTTTTCGAACTCGTCTGAGCTTTCATTGACATTAATAATCTGGGATAGTTTGGTAAAGATCGGATAAAAATTGGAGGTGTTGACTAGACCAAATATAGCAATTTTTGTTAATTCAAGGGCAATAACTCTGGTGTTACTGGTTCGATCTGGCTGGATTTCAAACTCGTCCGTGCTTTGATTGATATTAATAATCTTTTAAAGTTTGGTAAAGATCGGATGAAAAAGGGAGGCGCTAGAGTGTTGACAAGACAAAATACAGCAATTTTCGTTAATTCAAGGGCTAGAACTCCGGTGTTACTGGTCCAATCTGGATGGTGTTCGAACTCGTCCGAGATGTCACTGATATAAATAATCTTTTAAAGTTTGATAAAGATCGTATGAAAAAGGGAGACGCTAGAGTGTTGCCAAGACAAAATATAGCAATTTTCGTTAAATCAAGGGCAATAACTCCAGTGTTACTGTTCCGATCTGGCTGGTTTTCAAACTAGCCTGAGCTTTCATTGATATTAATACCCTGGTGAAGTCTGGTAAAGATCGGATGGAAAATGAAGGTGCTAGAGTGTTGACATCAAAAAGTTAACGGACGACAGACGGATGACGGACAAAATACCATGACATAATCCCTACTTGCCAAATGAGCTAAAAACTAGAAATGTGTCCATAGGATACTGATACCCCCACTTAGGCCACTAAGTCAAGGGCCATAACTCTGTGGTTCTTGGTCCAAAATAAAAATAAAAACCCTGGTGCGCATCTTCACTTACTGGTCAACGTTCCTGTAAAGTTTGGCAACCGTTGGTTAAATGGAGATGAGCGTGACACAAGTTTTTCAGCCCCTATTTTGACTAAGTCAATAGCCACAACTCTGGTTCTTCGTCCAAAATAAAAATAACTAGAAATGTGTCCATGGGACATGGATGCCCCCACTGAAAACAATCAGTGTAAAACGAAAAAATTGACGTAAAAGGGGTTGTAACTCTAGTAATATTGGGTCGATTTTGAAGCCGAACCGATATGCACATTTTGATATTATAAGTAAGCATCCTGTAAAATTTAAAAAGAAACGGAGGAAAACTGTGGGAGAAGATAAACACACAAGATATTAAGACGTATAATTTGACAAAAAAAGGGGCCATCACTCCAGTAATACTGGGTCAATTTTGACACCGAAACGATATGCACATCTTGACATCATAGGTAAGCATCCTGTAAAGTTTTGAAGCAATCGGAGGAAAAGTGTGGGAGGAGACAGACACACAAATTTTCGGGACAGAAGGACGGACAGAAGGACGGACGGATGGAAGGACGGACGAAAGGACGGACGGACATGGCTAAGGCTATATGCCTCCACATCATTTGGTGGTGGGGCGATAAAAAAACTCTGGTGCGCATCTTCACTTGCTGGTCAACATTACTGTAAAGTTTGGTGATCTTTGGTTAAATAGTTCTGGAGGATCACGCGACACAAGTTTTTCAGCCCTTAGTTTGACTAAGTAAAGCCATAACTCTATGGTTCTTGGTCCAAAATAAAAATGAAAACCAAGGTGCATATCTTCACTTGCTGGTCAACATTCCTGTAAAGTTTGGTAAGTTAAATAGAAATGAAGGAGGGCACGAAACAAGTTTTTCAGCCCCTATTTTGACAAAGTCAAAGTAATTGATAAAGGCATTTTTATCAACACAAAATGAACAGTGAATGAATTTTTAAAAACACTAAATAATGAAAAAGAAAGCCACTGAAATGCATAAACGCATTTTTGAATGCAAGGTTGATTTATCAACTTGCATTCATAGTCATTGCTTTTGGCGCCTCCTCATCGCCATCTGGCGGATAACCTACATTTTGTCTCATAAATCGAGGCTTCAAGTCGTACATGCATGCTGATCTATGCTAGACGAACGTATTGGATGCTGAAAACAACTATAATGCAAATAAACAGGTCGAAAAACTCTACGAAAATCTCATTATGTACGAGTTGTTGGCGATTATTTTCAAGCGAGCTTTTGCAAGGTGTTTTCTCATCAAGGGGAAACACGATGTGACATCACACGCACCTTCGCTTGACGTGTTACATTAGCGCACTAAGAGCCCAAATTAAACGAGATTTCCGGGGGAAGAGTTATTTCAATATATTTAGAGTTGTTTCAATATATTTATTATGTATAATTGTATATAGCAACAACTATTTCATAAGGGTTTTAGTGATTCACGATGTCAGTGAATTATTATTAATGATAAGATGAAATAAAGAAACATGTTTAGACATTAGACACCACCGGATTGTTATTCTGTGTGGAATATAGTATATATAGAAATCTTGTTATAGTTATATATTCTGTATTTAAGATTGGATTTGATCAACATTTTCATAGATTGTAGAGTTCAGGGTCTAGTTGTGCAAGAACATTAACACTTGTCTCTACGCCATGACGTCTTGACGTCAATGACGTCACAATGTTATTAAAAAACGTTTTTTCACTGATCGCATTTGTTAAGTTGTTTTACTATAAAATCAATCAGTGTCTGTCTCAGCAACGCTGACAGTTTTAACAACATGACATCATCCAAAATGGCCAGATCACTGATCGTTGTGACATCATGACGTCATCTAATTTGGAAAGCCCGTGTTTGACCAGGTTCTGATCAAAATCTATTCATTCATAACAAGTGTCAAGCTCCAGATTATCTGAGTTTTTATGCATAACATGTGTCAAGCTCCAGATTATCAGTATTCATTCATAACATGTGTCATGCTCCAGATTATCAGTATTCATTCATAACATGTGTCAAGCTCCAGATTATCAGTATTCATTCATAACATGTGTCATGCTCCAGATTATCAGTATTCATTCATAACATGTGTCAAGCTCCAGATTATCAGTATTCTTTCATAACATGTGTCATGCTCCAGATTATCAGTATTCATTCATAACATGTGTCAAGCTCCAGATTATCAGTATTCTTTCCTAACATGTGTCAAGCTCCAGATTATCAGTATTCATTCATAACAAGCGTCAAGCTCCAGATTATCAGTATTCATTCATAACAAGTGTCAAGCTCCAGATTATCAGTATTCATTCATAACATGTGTCAAGCTCCAGATTATCAGTATTCATTCATAACATGCGTCATGCTCCAAATTATCAGTATTCATTCATAACATATGTCATGCTCCAGATTATCAGTATTCATTCATAACATGTGTCAAGCTCCAGATTATCAGTATTCATTCATAACATGTGTCAAGCTCCAGATTATCAGTATTCATTCATAACAAGTGTCAAGCTCCAGATTATCAGTATTCATTCATAACATGTGTCATGCTCCAGATTATCAGTATTCATTCATAACAAGTGTCAAGCTCCAGATTATCAGTATTCATTCATAACATGTGTCATGCTCCAGATTATCAGTATTCATTCATAACAAGTGTCAAGCTCCAGATTATCAGTATTCATTCATAACATGTGTCATGCTCCAGATTATCAGTATTCATTCATAACATGTGTCAAGCTCCAGATTATCAGTATTCATTCATAACATGTGTCAAGCTCCAGATTATCAGTATTCATTCATAACATGTGTCATGCTCCAGATTATCAGTATTCATTCATAACAAGTGTCAAGCTCCAGATTATCAGTATTCATTCATAACATGTCTCAAGCTCCAGATTATCAGTATTCATTCATAACATGTGTCAAGCTCCAGATTATCAGTATTCATTCATAACATGTGTCATGCTCCAGATTATCAGTATTCATTCATAACATGTGTCATGCTCCAGATTATCAGTATTCATTCATAACCAGGCCTTTTTCTGCCCATTTTGGGAAAAAGACCCTGGACAAATTGGGAAAATTTACGCCTTAAATTTTGCCCAATTGGGAAAAAATTTAATCGCTTTACGCCTCAAATTGGGAATTTTCATAAGTTAGTTGCACATAAATATCAGGTTGTTTTAATTGCCTGGTTTCAATACATGATACATGATTTAAATATTGTTATTTTTATAGTATTTCCTTGTAAACATGTGTATATTTGACCTGACTTTGTAAATAAAGGAAAAAAAAGGAAGGGGAATTTTATTTCAGAATTGGGAAAAAAACTATATTTGGCATTGGGAACGGGTCCGATAGTCGGACCCGTGAGAATAGTAGAAAAAGGCCTGATAACATGTGTCAAGCTCCAGATTATCAGTATTCATTCATAACAAGTGTCATGCTCCAGATTATCAGTATTCATTCATAACATGTGTCATGCTCCAGATTATCAGTATTCATTCATAACATGTGTCATGCTCCAGATTATCAGTATTCATTCATAACAAGTGTCATGCTCCAGATTATCAGTATTCATTCATAACATGTGTCAAGCTCCAGATTATCATTATTCATTCATAACATGTGTCAAGCTCCAGATTATCAGTAATCATTCATAACATATGTCAAGCTCCAGATTATCAGTATTCATTCATAACATGTGTCAAGCTCCAGATTATCAGTATTCATTCATAACATGTGTCAAGCTCCAGATTATCAGTATTCATTCATAACATGTGTCAAGCTCCAGATTATCAGTATTCATTCATAACATGTGTCAAGCTCCAGATTATCAGTTTTCATTCATAACATGTGTCATGCTCCAGATTATCAGTATTCATTCATAACATGTGTCAAGCTCCAGATTATCTGAGTTTTTATTCATAATGACAAGTTTATTTTTGTTTGATGTTTATTTTTATTTGCATGCATATTTTAAAAAATGTTTTGATGTCCATTTTCAAAAATATATTATGGTGTCTATTCATTCTCTCAGTAATGTTTGATGAATTCGGGCACTGTACTTACAAAAAGATTTAATGTTTTGTTTGTAAACATGTATTTCAAAATCGAATAAATCATGAAACTGCATTTTAACCTACTTTGTCCAGCTAGGTTCTGTTCTGATTCTTGTTGTTGTTTTTTTATCAAAATTATGGCCACTTTTAACCTTGTATTTACTTATAGTCAATTTCAATTCTTTCTTCCACCTATAAATTTGTATTTTTATTTTTTTAGTAAATACTACAGTAAATTTTATTTTCAATGTGTTGGACAGACATAGGGAAGTTGAATCAACGGGTAGTGCTTCTTGTTAAGTTATTTGTCCCTGAAGCAGAAAGCGTTTTCTAGGTTACGCCACTGAACTTGGACAAGTTCAAAACCAGTTGCATCAGACTAGACACATCAGAGTTATCTAGCCTTTGATTTTTAAAAAAATTGTTTTCCAGTTAAGGCCATAGACTATTCAAGCCAGTAGAGTGATACAGGCCCTCTTGTGCATCTTGTTCCCGGAAGACTACTTAATACACGCCACTCTGTAAATGACATAATTTTAGACATGGAGGTCATCTTGAGTGACATCTTGGCCATACAACACAAATCTGCCTATCCATTAGCAATTTTATAAAATAATATTCTAATCTAGATTTTAAACAGTTTAACTGATCACAATGTTATATATTTGGAATGGATCGACCCTCTAAGATTTTTGTAGGTCGCCCAAGATCGCCAATTTGGCTAAAACTATGTCAAATTTATGGAAATTTTAAATGTCCAGCAATCGTGCAAATATTCATAGTCTTTAAAGTTTCCTATCAAACCTTGCATTCTCAGTTCTTTCAATACTTTGATTTAAATATACAATAAAACATAAATGCAATAAATTATTGTCAAACCCTGCACACACTAAATATATTTTTTTCAACTCAATTGCGATCAGGAATGAGGTTCATGCATTTAAATGAACCAAAATTTGTGTATAAACACTAAATTTCTCTGTAAAGTTTTTAAAATATTCATTTATACAAATAAAATGTAAAAAGAATGTAAGTGGAACACAGAACACAAACGGAATGCGAACGAAACAAAAAATGTTTGCAAATGTAATGCATTTTTGTGGCTGTCTTGAACAGAACTGGGACGGCTATTAAAGACATTCATAATCTTGCTCATCAACAAATGTATGTCCTGCCAATCATTTTAGTAAAAACCTCATACCTTGGTTCTCAAGGTGCAGAAATTACAAAATTTAATTTGTGGTCTATTTTAAGTTCCTTACAATTATTGTAATAGCTTTCCTGAACATCGATGAAAAATGAAGGAACGTTATTACCGTCTGCCGTAGACGGAAAGTCATTAAAAGCATATTAACTGGAAGTACTTCTGTGAGAGACAGGACCTATGTATTATCTTTTCCTAATAATGTAAGGGTGACCTTGCCCTTGTACCATGGTAGACGGACAACTAAACTTCGGGACAAAGCTTTACCGAAAGTAGAACATATTCTTTATCAATTAAATTGGTTCTCACGAACAGACTCGATAAAATTGATTCTGATACTTGTTTGTTGCTTCCAATTGGGATCCCTTTATCACTGAAGGGGATAAATACCCCCGCTTTTTTGATATTACAGATGAAAATGGGCAAAAATCAAGAATAATAACTGTCTAAAATATTAGCTAATTTTGAAATACGAAAAAAAAAATCTAAGTAAAAAAGGCTCATTATTCTGTAAAAAATTGCAGAATCGAAAAATGTTGATGCGGAGACATCTTCACGTTCGCACTGTATGTCAAGTATAATAACAAGCCATGAAAAAGGTGACAGCCATATGAAAATTCATTTATAGAGTGGAGTAAAGAAGGAAGCTAACTATTCTTGGAATTTCTTGGGTAGGAATGATACACTTTCGTTCGGGTTGCAACATTTCAATTGAACATCCCTCGCAAAACTTCAATTTTTATATATGCACATTGCTCATTACCGCTTACGACGTCCATGGCGTTCCATGTGCGTGACGATGACATCAAGTCAAAATAATGTTGATCATAACGGCATTAATATGTATCAATAAAATCTGCGAGAATTCAGTTATAAATACTATGTATACTGACTTCCTATGATATCAAGGGTTCTATGTATCACGGTAGTGTCCAATCTATAACACAGCATGCATCTATGCTAAAATATGATAATTATTTTATAGATGTGATGACTTTAGGTACAAATAATAAAACAAATGAAAAAAAAAAGAAGTATATTTATCATAAATAAAAGGATATTTCAAAATAATGCAAACATGTTGACAATTTCCTTATGGTCTTTAAAATGCATCTCCCCTAGTCTCCATAAATGCAGTTTCAATTACCTTGAAGGTTATAACATTCATTTGTTGTTAGTCTGATGAGACTTTTGTACATTATTGTTTTTAGAAATGGTCACTCATTGAATCTTATAGCAGTTACTAACAAATACAGGATACACAATATGTGCATACCTTGATACCACAGTGCTCAAGAAATAGGATAGCCCGACGCCCGGGGCTCCTCGAAATCCATTCTGGGCCTGTCTCATTTTGCAGACGAGGAGCCCGTCGGGCCTGTCTAAAAATAAAAAAAAAATCCCCCAAAAAATCAGTTTTACTGGATCTCAAGCTCAAGTTCCTCAAGACAAAATACTCCCATGTGTATTGTGAACTGTGAAAACACTTGCAATAAAGTAATTAAAATGTGATTTACACACATTGAAACAATAAGAAGTTTGAATATTTTGCCTGGCTTCGTGTCGGCAGTTTGTCACAACTTTGAGGTCGACAATTGTTGACATAAAACTCATTATTCTGCTATTAGGGTTGTGTTTTCTTTCCTTTGTGATAAGAAATACCGTTTTTGTCATTAAAAACACACTAATGCATGAAAAAAAATCGTTATTGATGGTATTTCGATTGAATGTTTGTGAAATGTTCGGGCCGTAAAAGTGCGGTGTCATAGTAGTTTGGATGGTACATAATTTCGGATATATATATTTTTATTTTTTATTTTTTTTACATAATCAAATAAGAAAAACTGTCCTTTACAAATACATGTTGGTGGAAAGAAAAATATATATACTCATTATACTGTATATGTATAAATACAGATATAAAGTATATTTCTATTCATTATTTAAGGTGTAAGGAGTTCCTGGAATCCTACTTTTAAATGAATTCTAGTCTAGGCTCCTAATTCTTTACTTGGAGAATGTGGTGACAAAAAAAACAAATATACCCAGAGGAGGCTCTGATAGTCTCATAAAACCTGACTAAAAATTTGGCTCCAAGTTTAGCTCCAGTTTCACCAAGTCGGCTCTGATTATTATCGTTTGGCAAAAGTGCTAGTACTCTCCTTTGCATTGGTTATAAATTACTATGTAATATTCTGTTCTAACATATCTTAAACGAAATGGTAAATAAGTCCGCTGACCAGGGAGCATAAAGTGGTAGCAAAAAGAAAAATATAGTCAGAGGAGGCAGGGCAAGAAAATTTGTTTCTCAGTTACTCGTCCTACGCAATATTTAAATGGCCAAATTGATAAATTGTTAAAGAATTTATCTGTATTTCTACTCGTCCTGCATAAATGAGCACTCGTCATAGCGAGCGGACGAGTGGAATTTTCGTGCCCTGGGAGGTTCTGAGCTTGATTAATACATACGTAACAAAATTAATGTGTGCTATAAAAGTGAATAAAGACACATTTCCAATAAGAAAAAAATATTGGACCTTTCCATTTTAAATCAGGGCCTGCCCATTTCAAATCAGGGCCTGTCCATTTCAAATCGGGGCCTGTCCATTTTCAGAAGCAACAAGCCCTGGGCCTGTCTCTCAAAATAATTTTCTTTGAGCACTGTACCATAGAACTTTTAAAATAATAAGCTCACTGAAGGTACCTTTCTTTTCAAATCTAATTCTGACATTTTTACGTAAAATTGATTACATTTTATATCATAACAATTTAGTAGAAGGGTCACAGAAAGCATTTGAGCTTCCTTTTCCTTTAAATACTGTTAACAGGTTATTTTTTTCGTCAAAACATTTAAGCACTGTGATACCATAGAACACCATGCTACTGTGACCAAATTTCATGACCAATCCTCCAATATTTATTTAGATATCGGATCGTTGTCACTGTTGATTTACCCTAGTGTGAAGTAACTATCCCGCCAACAACAGCCAAATTTTACAACATGTACACCGTTTTTAAACCTACTGACGACGAGGTATATATATATAACTTATTTTGAGAATTCAAACTGGATAGACATATTATAAACGGCTTTAACCACCCAGGGCAAACCCTAAAATCCCAATTAAGTGTTACCAACTCATAATTCATATTACACCAGTCCTGTTCAATCACAGGTATTTTAAGAACTCTTGAAACAAACTATATTTTTAATCGGCACATATACACTATTATATGACCTGAACAACTGGATAGAGTTTTGATAAACGGTTTTGTCGTGTAATTTTGCCGTTTATATATTTGGTGGGTTTAAGAAACTAATAGTATGTTTAAAATGCATGTTTTTGGATGTCTGTGTTCTGTGAATGCAACACTGTTCAACTTTTGCATATACTTTTTCTAAACTGAAGGTTTTGATTTAAATAATTGAATCAATTTGTTTATTCTTAATCAAATAAAGTAAGTTAATTAATTAAGCATTTCTGATGGGAATTTTCGCCCTAATCATCTCATCTCCTTATGACAATTTTGTTGTCCCAATATGACGTAATATGTTGTAAACAAGAGGCCCAAGAGGGCCTGTGAACGCTCTACTGGCTGTTATACCATTGATGAATCAAGTCGTACTACATGGTGTCTAGAGTGTACACAAGGTTTTTCAAGTATTTGACCTAGTGACCTAGTTTTTGACCCCATGGGACCCATTTTCGAACTTGACCAAAATATAATTAAGACAACATTTCGACAAAGTTTCATCAAGATCGGGTCAGAAATATGGCCTCTTAGAGTGTACTAGTGACCTAGTTTTTGACCCTGTGTGACCCATTTTCGAACTTTAGCAAGCTATAATTGAGACAAATATTCTGACAAAATTGCATCAAGATCGGGTCAAAAATATGGCCTCTAGAGTGTACACACGGTTTTTCCAAAGTTTGACCTAGTGACCTAGTTTTTAACACCATGTGACCCATTTTTGAACTTGACCAAGATATAATTAAGACAAACATTTTGACAAAGAGTGTACACAAGGTTTTTCCAATATTTGACCTAGTGACCTAGTTTTTAACCCCATGTGACCCATTTTCAAACTTGACCAAGATATAATTAAGACAAACATTCTGACAAAGTTGCATCAAGCTTGGGTCAAAAATATGGCCTCTCGAGTGTACACAAGGTTTTTCCAATATTTGACCTAGTGACCTAGTTTTTAACTTCAAGTGACCCATTTCCGAACTTGATCAAGATATAATTAAGATAAACAATTTGACAAAATTTCATCAAGATTGGGTAACAAATATGACCTCTAGAGTGTACACAAGTTTTTTCAAGTATTTGACCTAGTGACCTAGTTGTTGACCCCACATGACCCATTTTTGAACTTGACCGAGATTTCATTGAGACAAACATTCTGACAAAATTTCATCAAGATCGGGTCAAAAATATGGCCTCTAGAGTGTACACACGTTTTTTCCAAAGTTTGACCTAGTGACCTAGTTTTTAACACCATGTGACCCATTTTTGAACTTGACCAAGATATAATTAAGACAAACATTTTGACAAAGTTTCATCAAGATTGGGTCAGAAATACGGCTTCTAGAGTGTACACAAGGTTTTTCAAGTATTTGACCTAGTGACCTAGTTTTTAACCCCATGTGACCCATTTTCAAACTTGACCAAGATATAATTAAGACAAACATTCTGACAAAGTTGCATCAAGCTCGGGTCAAAAATATGGCCTCTAGAGTGTACACAAGGTTTTTCCAATATTTGACCTAGTGACCTAGTTTTTGACCCCTCATGACCCATTTTCGAACTTGACCGAGATTTCATTGAGACAAACAATTAAGATAAACATTCTGACAAAGTTGCATCAAGCTCGGGTCAAAAATATGGCCTCTAGAGTGTACACAAGGTTTTTCCAATATTTGACCTAGTGACCTAGTTTTTAACTTCATGTGACCCATTTTCAAACTTGATCAAGATATAATTAAGATAAACAATTTGACAAAGTTTCATCAAGATTGGGTAACAAATATGACCTCTAGAGTGTACACAAGTTTTTTCAAGTATTTGACCTAGTGACCTAGTTTTTGACCCCACATGACCCATTTTTTAACCTGACCGAGATTTCATTAAGACACACATTCTGACAAAGTTTCATCAAGATCAGGTCAAAAATATGGCCTCTAGTCTAGAGTGTACACACGGTTTTTCCAAAGTTTGACCTAGTGACCTAGTTTTTAAAACCATGTGACCCATTTTTGAACTTGACCAAGATATAATTAAGACAAACATTTTGACAAAGTTTCATCAAGATTGGGTCAGAAATATGGCTTCTAGAGTGTACACAAGGTTTTTCAAGTATTTGACCTAGTGACCTAGTTTTTAACCTCATGTGACCCATTTTCAAACTTGACCAAGATATAATGAAGACAAACATTCTGACAAAGTTGCATCAAGCTCGGGTCAAAAATATGGCCTTTAGAGTGTACACAAGGTTTTTCCAATATTTGACCTAGTGACCTAGTTTTTGACCCCACATGACCCATTTTCGAACTTGACCGAGATTTCATTGAGACAAACATTCTGACAAAGTTTCATGATGATTGCATCAGAAATGTGGCCTCTAGAGTGTACATAAGCAAAAGTTAACGGACGGACGACGGAAGACGGACAACACACCATCCCATAAGCTCTGCTGGCCCTTGGCCAGTAGAGCTAAAAAAACATATAAAATCATTCCATTTCTGAAATGAGAATGACACTTCAAGGAAATACATTACAATGTGGTGCTGTACGTAGTTTACATATTTGGACAACAAAGACTCCATAAAGAAGAAATATACAACGCAAGAACGAACCTTAAATAATATCAGAACCACATTTTTTGTGTCTGGCATGAAAACTTTGATTACAGAAAACTGATTCCAATTTTGGACAACAATGACTCCATAAAGAAGAAATATACAATGCAAGAACGAACCTTAAATAATATCAGAACCACATTTTTTGTGTCTGGCATGAAAACTTTGATTACAGAAAACTGATTCCAAATTTTGGAGAAATGCTGGATCATCATCTATGTCATTAAATTGTATACAGCATATCTATCTGTTTATATGGTGATTTTATGGATGCTGTCTGAAGACTGGACCTCTACCTAAATAAATTTGCAATAACATCATATTCAAATTTGTTAATCCTCTGAAAATAGCCTCATTCCTGCTTAATTAAGCTTTCTAGGAATGTAACATTAAGTCAAACAAAAGATTGAATGCTACAGTTTAGTTATCTTATCCATTCTAATACTCATCAAATAACCAATCAATGCCGTGTAATTTACAAATTTTCAGCATTAGACATTGCGGCAACGAGTAGTTTTCTCCTGATAACGTTAAGTATGTTAAAGTCTAGCCAATAATAACCACAAGTATTTTGTAACAACATCTACGTTAAGGATTGTTCTATAACAACTCTACGGGGAAAGATCAGGGTTTTTCAGCGAAAGAAAATTCATTATCCCTTATATTATTAACTCCGAACACTAAAATAACTAAATATGACATTGAGTGCTGGCATCTATAGAGTGTTGAAGATATAAATGTCATTTGCAATGTCATTTGCCAAGAACGTTCAACAAAGCAAACTATGTCAGTTAAAATCAAACACAAACTGATTTAAAATGTTATAATAGAATATTTAATTGCTCAGAGGTTGACCTTTTTTCCCCCTCACTCGCATCTGCTCTTTTTTTAAAAGAACCACACACCTACCATCTTGTGAAGAATTGTCCTATAAAATCGAACACAGCAGTTAAATAACTTATCATAATATTTTAAATTAGTTTGTGTATGATTTTAACCAAAATGTATATTATGGAGAGGCTGAAAGTATGACATGTATATGTATTAACGTAGCTGCATGTACAATGTACAACAGTTTATTATATACTTCCCAGTAAAATAGTGGATTGTATGGTTAGAATAAACCTTATATATTTTCACAGTGAGAATATAAGAACTTGGAACTACTTTTTTCTACATTTGCTTATAACATGCAGTCATAGTTCGTGTCAAAGTTTAGAACTATATTCTATGCACACAAAATATATGTAAATCGCCTCACACGCTGGCGTTACTATATTTATCCGAGAATACGTTAAATGGGGAACTGTCGAAACGAAACGTATTTTCCGTTTCAAACAGTTACCGGTAGGTAGTGTTGCATGATAAAAAGTATATAATAAATAGAATATTTGTTGGTTTGTCGTGAATATTATGAGAATTTATTTTCATCGAGAAGTGAGAAAACTTATATTTTCACTTGTATTTTCTCAACGAGTGCTTTAGCACGAGTGAAAATATAAGTGAAAATATAACGAGAAGTGAGAAAACTTATATTTTCACATATATTTTCACTCGTGCTAAAGCAATCATGAAAATATAAGTTTTCTCAACGAGTGCTTTAGCACGAGTGAAAATATAAGTGAAAATATAAGTTTTCTCACTTCTCGATGAAAATAAATCCTATATAATTCACTCCAAACCAACAAATATCCTCTATATCTTATTACGTTTATCCAGATAAACTACCGGTATTGTAATATTCCACTACAATCATGGTCATAAAGTTCAACCTCAAGGTCTAACGCTTCTTTTCGGGTTTTAAATTATTAAAAAAATGGATGAAATGTAGCAAATTTCATGTTGATATAATGCTGTCTTCACATATAAATGCGTACAAGAGTGTAGCTTACTGTTAGATTTTCTCTGGCAGAGGCGTGTCTAATGGGAATCGCTGTCCTGCAATCCTCTCATCTCCCTCATAATGAAGTTGTTGTCTCATTACATTACGTGGTCCCACCTTAATTCCATTAAGCGATGGGAAAACATAGTAGGAGGATTTTATAACGGATATTTCGATAATAATTAACACATGTTTTTTATTGAAAAAATGTGATAACCAGTCTAAAATTACCAATTAAATGTTTTAATTTTACAATATGCAAACTTTATAAGCTGAAATTAATGTTTTATTTCATACCCCAGCCAACCCCGTTTTCGCTTCTTGGAGAAAGGGTTGGATGGGGTATGACAGTTAATACTCGCACCACGTAATGATCACCTGATCTGATATAAACTCCATTTTTTAAATTATTTCATTTATAAAATAAAAAAAGACACTTCAAAGAAATACATTACATTGTTGCACTGCTGTTTAGTTTACCTTTATTGATAAATACAGTGTAATAGCTAGGTGTATAGAATCATCGGTATTACAGAATTATTTTTTGTTAAATTCAATTTTCTCAGCTCATTTATTTTAGATTATTTAAAAAAAAATCCAGTCGTGAAGATATATCACATAAGCATACATTTATGCAGTAGAGCAAAATGTATCACTTAGTGTATCACCTCTCAGAAAAAATTAATGAGGTGTGTTTTTGAAACAAAAAAATCATACTCTGTCACAACAAAATAAGATATAGCATTTGCTGTTATAACAAATGTTAGAGACAAAAGTCATCAAATAAGTTAACTTGTTAAAGTTTGGCACTTCCAGGGAAACATGAATGAAATCATGTAAATATTGGTGCAAAATAACGTATTTCTTATTTTTAAAAAACACAGTACAATAGGACAATAACTTCAAAAATGGTACTATCATACAACTAAAAGAGTAACTCTAAATCCCAAACTCAATAAAATATTTTAGACATTTGAACCCCACTAACCTCCTGTAATGCATAAAGTAGCTCCTCTGCTATTTCACCTTGTTCCCTGATCTTCCGTTTACTCCCTGGCTTTCCTCGTCCCATTTCGCGAATTTTGCTATTTGTGGTACTTTTCAGTAATTTTTCATATATGGATAAAAATTTAAGAGTTCCAAAACTTAAATTTCAATGCTGAGGTCAACTCAAATAGCTGTGTTTCTGCTTGCCCATATATCTTTTCTTGGCCTGATCTTTTAATTTTTTTATTTTCCCTGAGCTTGTAATTAAAGGCCTGTTGGACTGTTATTTTCCTCTGATTGGACGTATATGGCTATTTCTTTGCCTAATGCCTGGCCTGTTATTTTCCTCTGATTAGACGTATGTGGCTATTTCTTTGCCTAATGCCTGGCCTGTTATTTTCCTCTGATTAGACGTATATGGCTATTTCTTTGCCTAATGCCACGTGTTCATCTCTATCCTGATCGACTGATGGAAATAAGACTGATTGATGCTGCACGTGGGAGGTGTAAATCAGGTAAGCACAAGATAAAAGCAGTTTCCCCCTTTATTTAGGTTTATATCAGAAAAAAAGTGTGTGTTTTTAAGTGCAGTGTGCATTAATGGACTAGCTGCTGTATAAACCTCTGAAAACAGCTTTATCCCCTGCTTAAGCGTTCTAGAAACATTAACCCTTAATCCATTAAGCACGACTAATAGCCTTTGCGTCCATTGTAAACCCAGATCAGCCTGCGAGTAACTCGCAGTCTGATCAGGGTGGTTGTTTTTTTACAATGTCTGGCTGCTGATGAGTCATTTTCCAGAAAACACCCCTTTGAACAGTCCATTATATTTATGTAACGGGTTATGGGTTAAGCCAAACAAAAGATTGAATGCTACAGACTGTTTAGTTATCTTATCCATTCTAATTAATACTCATCAAATTACCAATCAATGCAGTGTAATTTACTTATTTTTCAGCATTAAACATTGTGGCAACGGGTAGTTTTCTCCTGACAATGTTACATTTTACGTTAAACACACCCGATTACCGGCAGCCGTAGGCACAGTTCGGCAGTCATAGGCACAGTTCCCGGTAAAAAAAAAAAGTTTCAAAAGGGTAAATAAATCTAGTTTTATGACTTGTTAGCCTTAAACTATTAGAAAAGTGAATCAGGCATTTTAATTTGGAAGGAATGTTGTGTATGTCACCTGATTCCTGTGAAATTTGAACCGATATTATGCGAGTTACGGTAGGTTAAATGTTGAAATTAAGCTAAAAAATGTGATTGTAGAAAGTTAGAGACCTGGGTGCCGTTTCACGAAGCGTCGTAAACTTATGTTCAATATTAACGTAAGTTTTTCACTTACGTAAAAGTTAAGAATTTCTTACGTGCGTTTCTCGAACGTCATCGTAAGTATTTGCGTACGCCTACGATAAAAAAAATCGTAAGTTTTTCGTAGGATACTCTTTAATACAGAAGATAAGCATTTCATCGTAGCAACGACGACATCCTGTCGTTAATTGAAGAGCACCTGTCCAACAAAACTGAGCTTATTAACTTCAAATCTATACTTTGTACTTGGAAATCTATAATTCTATGACGCTGCAATAAGACAATGACGTCAAGAAAAAAGACGTATCTTGACGTCATAATGCACACATTACGTCGATTTTAACGGTTTTATTGGGTTTTAATTGGATGTTGTACACAGTACTTCAAAAGTATGTTATGTTCTTTTTAATGCGCGATGATTATTGTGGCAGGCCAATGGCAATTGTGGCAGGCCAATGGCAAAGCTGCCTTTACGCCAAAACACTGGGCTTGCTCATTATTTCACCCTAAAAATATATGGGTACGACTGAGAACGACACAAAAACTGAAGCTGCGAATCTACAAGGATGTTGAAATTAACTAATGTCATGATTTAACACGTCAGGCACATAAACAATGCAACATCTTCAAAGTTACGGTAATGTAATAGTATACTTGTATAATGTAATAGTGTACTTGTATCTAGAGACACAATAAGTCAATGATTAATTATTTAGAAAATATTATATCAAACAAAATGTAAGGTTTTACAGAGACGTGTAATAAACCATTCTTAAATCACTGGGTTTTGGTATCGTGTTGCTTTAATTGGAGAGTACATTGTTTTAGATTAAGAGTTTACTCATATGAAAACATGTATTAGCCAAGATCCGTCCACTCCAAAAGCATATGCATCCAGGTCTAATGCATAACCAGCAGTGTGTAAACGCTTTTTACTTCTTCAGAATGTTTGATGCAACTAGTTATGTGTATTTCTATCCTATCGTTGTACGTTACAATAATAATCGCGGTCTAAGATTTTAACGATATAATAACAAGGGTATACTTGAAGTAACATATATGAAGACCGTCTTCATATATGTTACTTAGTATACCCTTGTTATTATATCGTTAAATAAAGTATATTTATATCACAAAACAATACCAAACTAGCGTTATAATTAAATCCCTACGAATAAAGTGTCCTAGTTCAGTTCCTATGCACAAACAATCCAGACGCTAGTGTATCTATATACATTTAGGGTATCCTAATGGTTAAAAGGCTGAGGGACTATAATCCTTTAGAACCAGACTCACGCAAACACACATGGCAGATCTATTTGAATTGACACCCATCCCCTCCAGTAGTAATACTTCTATATGTGGACGTGTACATGTAGGCATGCAGGTCCTTTGAATAAACATCGCGCGCGTGACTTTTATCTTTATCCATAGAGATTATAAGACTCTTTCATGGGTATCCGGTGAAGATAGGGAATAACCCGAGGAATACGTTTTTTTTATTTGAACTGAGGCTCTGCAGAGGTTCCGTTTAAAACTCCCTTTTTATTTGAACCGAGGCTCCGATTAAAACTCCCTATCTGAACCGATTACCCATGATAGACTTTTTTTCTTGCATATCAGAGACATGTTGTGTGTTTACGCCGCCAGCTACTAACGTTTTGCATGTTTTCCTGCGTACCGGATGTTGGTGCGTGTGACTTTTATCTCGACCCTAGGGTGAGATGGAAAATCTAGCCCCGGTAAAATGACTGATTTCCTTGTCCGGTATGCAAGAACAGTCTTTCCATTCCCGATGTACAGTGTGGATAGCCTTTTCCGGTATGCAAGAAACTAATAGGCATACAGGAAGTAAATCACCGTGGTCGATAAGGAGTTCCCAAATATATAATCCCCTCACCTTTTTTGTGATAAATGCATTTTTGAGTATTTAAGGCCCGTTTTTTTTTTGTGGCTGAAATGACTTTATTGACTTTTTTGTGAGAGCTAAGAACCATTTGCATGTTTGTATGATGATTTTATTTATCAACTTGAAAGTTTTGAAAGTGAAATTAGAACACATGTAAGAGGTGCTGGATGAATGCAGTTTGTTCAAGGTGTCAGCAAAGATCAGAATTTTATTTTCTTATATGCCACATGACCCCTACTATTCTCAGCAGTTTTCTAGAGTGGAGGGTCTCATGATTAAGAATATATAAGTGAATTTTAGTTTGAACTTCATTTTGAAAAATGGCTAACTAGAAAGCTTGGAATATATTGTACAGGACTCAATGGTTTTCGTTTTACTTCCGGTACACCTATATTCATGACATGTTATGCTCTCTGATAAGTTACGAAACACATTTACACGGTTACATTTTAATATACTAGTAGTTTGTTTCTCATGTAAAACTTATTTTCTAAAAAAAAACACACGTAAATCAGGTAGACTAGCCGACCGACGCTATAATGTCTGATCAAATTACACTACTCCATTACGATTAATGTGGCCAAGTGGATAGCGCGGTGACTTGAAATCCGGAGGACCCGGCGTCAAGCCTCACCGGCGCCAGTCAGTATGTCGTTGTGTTCTTGGGTAAAATACTTGCCCATTACCTACACTCCACGCAGAACCAAATGAATATAGGCAGGTTCCTCGATGGATTCCTATGTATTCTTTTTGAGGCAGGTCTAAATAACCTATGTTGTGTTAATGGGCCGTTGTTATGTTGTGTTAATGGGCCGTTAAACAACTTACAATTCAATGCAATTACGAGTTTTGACAAATACGACACAGTTAAAAGTGATCCCTTTACGTCAGCCGCGATAAACAGGCCCGACAGACATTGAAAAAATTGGCTTTTTTTTTCAGTTATGGCAGGTTTTATTTCAAGTTATATAGTTGAACAGTTTAAAGTCATAATGCGAAACATGTCAACCATCCTCTGCTGTGCGTCTGGAATCGTCCCTGAAAGAAATAAGAATGAAATACAAGCAAAGTTTTACGCAAGCGTGAAATAGCTGCTGAGAGGAAATAGCATATATCTGGGTA
The DNA here is from genome assembly GCA_037043455.1 of Cyrtodaria siliqua. Classification (NCBI taxonomy): domain Eukaryota; kingdom Metazoa; phylum Mollusca; class Bivalvia; order Adapedonta; family Hiatellidae; genus Cyrtodaria; species Cyrtodaria siliqua. Next base: position 47,431 of record JAWPHD010010738.1, on the reverse strand, counting down.
GAGACTGGACAAAAAGTTTAACATAATAACATATCAAGTCACGGGTGTTAAAACAATATTGAAAAAAATATAATGTTGACGTAAACACGCCACGACCGTTTTTTTCCTTACCAAACACATTCTTCCCGAGTTTTACCATCAGTTGTTCCTACCAAACATTTTGAATCAATGTGGGCGACCTCGCTTCTCTCTGTTCAAATACCTTGATTTGCCTTACATACTGATTACAATTCAACTTTGGACCACGACGTGCTAGAAGTACACATCAGCACAGAACAGGTGTTGACATGTAAGGGATGCGTGTGCGTTAGCGTGTGCATTACAGCAGACGTCTCACTGCTACGATGTGCAATTATAAGAATGCGTTATCAAAGTGAAAAACTCAAAGAAATTGTTCATTGCTACCTTACCATTACATGTGCAATTATGAAAACCATATAGGCAGCGAATATACCCATCGACTAATGTATAACACGGCGGTATTTACGAAAATACCGCATTATAATTGGGTATTATTCAATAAAAAGGTATTATTCCATTAAAATACAGATTTGCACTTATTCCATTCCAATACTTGCGTTTCTTTCAGTTTCATTATGCTCCGTAAAATATCCCGGACGTGAAGATCCCGGAAATATTGCCGCATTCTACACTTTAGTAGACTGCTCTACGAAAACGTCATTTGAGGCAATAAAACGGCAAGCTTTGAACATTGAAGTTATTATTATTATTGAGCTGAAGTTATTGTCCAGACGCAAAAAAGTGTGACTACCGATAGACGACTGACGACGGACAAGGTGAAACCTGTGTGTCCACCAACATAGAAATAATACAATAAATAAAAGATCAAATAGGATTTTTTGTTTTTATTTCATGATTTTAATTGTCCAACTCAAGTCATAAAAATGATTAAAATATATATCTATTACATTTTAAAAGTATAATAGTGAATTTGCCTTTCTTAAAAGCAGAGTGGCCACAGAAATCTCAATATAAAATTCCCTGATATTTCCCTGATTTTTGGACGATGCCCTCAGGCAACCGTCCTAAGTAGTGGGAATTCTGGCGCACAAAGAATTTCTACTAGAAACCAAAGAGCACCAGATTACAGAGCGATAAATATAGTACCATTTTCAAGGCTGTAAATGGGCAAAAGATCCGTATATTGATAACATATATTGATACATATGTAAGCGTTGGTAAACATTAAGTGATTTTAACTAAGGTTTAAGTAATACGCTGTTTTTGAAGGGATTTGATCCAGTACAAATTAATGCGCATATGCCTTATAACGTAAACAAGTGTCTAGGTTTACCACCATTAATTACATGAAAGCCTCCGAAACAATTGTCTAGGTTTACCACCACTAATTACATGTAAGCCTCCGAGGTGTAGAGGTGTAGTCGAACCTAGGTCGATGGTAAGATGCGATGGTCGATGGTCCATCGCATCTTACCATGGTCGATGGTCCATCGCATCTTACCATCGACCATCGTATCTTACCATCGCATCTTACCATCGACCATCGCATCTTATCATCGACCATCGCATCTTACCATCGCATCTTACCATCGACCATCGCATCTTACCATCGCATCTTACCATCGACCTAGGTCGATGCTCGATGGTAAGATGCGATGGTAACATGGCCCTAACAGGACACCGTAGTAAATCTCTATGTACAGTTGTTAACACCTCAATTACACATGATTGCATAGTGACTTATGGAAGTTATATTGTGATATAATATTTACTTGCCGTTTTCATATATATATACATGTATAATTACTGCACTGGTACCATGTTATACATTGTAGCTACCATGTTATACTTTGTATTTGTATCCTCACGGGCTTTATAGCCTATTGGAAATTTGAAATAAAAGTATCTATCTATAAACTTGGATGAATTCATCCCGGATATTCATCCCAGGTATAAACCACACGTTTCTTTTCGCTTGCGGGATTTTCTTTTATATAATACTAATATAATACTAATGGGTGATTAAAAAACTTAATTAAGACATAACTATAAGAATAGGTTCCGTTTCGCTCGCGGGATTTCCTGTTTGCTTCCTACTAAACTACACCTCTTTCATCTTAATTTTCATAATTGGACTTAATAAAGAATATTGATATAGTAATATCATGTTTAATTAATGAGCAAATAATAATGATGTCCCTAAACAACTTAATTAAGACCAAAATATACTAAACACAATCCTTTTCGCTCGCGGGAATTCCTTTTCGCTTCTTTTCGCTTGAACATTCCTTTTCGCCGTTTATACCAACCGGGAAAACTGCCCATTTTTATTCGATTTTGTGGTTGTATGTAAAAGAAGCGTATTAATGGGTTTTACTGGATCACTAATGAACATTTTCGAAATTTCGACTCTATGCTTACATTTTGTGAGCAATGAAAACAGTCAATCAATGAAAACAGCTGTACCCTTGACCTGTTAAGTAAACAAACAAGAACTTTCTTACATGTCTTGTGACACCACCTTTTCTGGTGATTTTTCAAGTGGAAAATTAGTTTTCTATACGAACATTACACTGCTGAATTATCAATGCTTGAGTTGAATTTGCAGCAAATCATTAATATGTGACACTTTAACATTGGTGTCTATGGGGAAAATAATTAGTGGTATAATACCTCTACATGAGGTTGGGAGTAAAAGTCGTCCCGTACATTCCGAAATATAATGAAAACAGCCGGTGCGTAGTACGAAGAATACCGAAAGTAGCAATTAATAGTGAGTAACGACTCTAATATTATAGAGATTATCTTTATAGTATCAGTTTATGAAGGATGTATATAACGACAAACGATAATGTTTATTAATTTATTTATATGATAACATAATTTTTTTAATACTATTTTTAGTATATTTTTCTTTAATTTCTTAAGGTTTTTACTGTCTTTGGCAAAAAAAAAAATCACCTACCTACCTACCCACCCACTTATAAAATCCTGGGTCGGGAAACAGCAAACAAATATATTTTTAAGGATGGCCTTAGAACAATAAGCATGCATACATGTAATAGATATATCAGATATAATTGGATTATAAACAGAATCCGTGCGTACGTACATTTGAAGAGTAAGTAATTCGATTACCATGATATTAAATTGAACTTTTATCACATTACATCATGGTAACTATTAAAGGCCGTTCATAAAGTAGAAGAGATTATATAACTATGTACCACAGACATCTCTTTATCAAACCATACACTTATTTTCATCAATTCAATTCATATAATATTTTATTTGGCATAACATTTACATGTTTATTGCCTAAACAAGGCGGAATACATTACACAATATTTCAGAGAAGAGTACAAACATACTTCATAAATGAATACATATATTACAGTGGAATAGTTATAATCATTACGTTCTATCAATGGCATTTCCCCCATTTTATTACCATTATCAATATCGTGTTTAAAAAGTATTTATATTTAAGGAATTTAGAACTATACATAGTAACTCTGACTACCGTTACATCAGACTACACTTATTTATTTCTTTATACTTATCCTAATTCAATTTGTTTTGTTTTAGCCATATCGACACCGAAAACGTCTTTGCAGAAATGCTATTTTTCAGACATTCAAGGGGCGATAACTCTGTCATGCATGATTGAATCTGATTTGGTTTCGAAAGGAATCGAGATCTCATGTATACGTATGTTGTGACCAACTTTCTTTGACATTTTCATTTTACAATTATTCCCTTTTGACACTTATAAAATTTAAACATTTCTAAATAACTTCACTTTTTATCCCCTGCCGATTAGGTGGAGGGATATAGAATTGACGTTGTCCGTCTGTCCTTCCCCATAACTCTGGTTAATGCCTCATCCGATTGCAATAATATATTGCACAAATGTTCACCACCTTAGTACGCAAACCCGTTTTTCTCGGAATCAATACTTTCTGAGTGGCACCGTCCATCAGCACTTTCAGTGCTTTGATTATATAACCCAGCAATGGGTTTCCCTGAATATATGGCCAATCTTCATCAAATACAACACATATGGGCATATATATATAGATTTATTCTGCATTTACATTTGTTTCTCTATTTCATATAAAACCATTTAAGCATTTAAGATTAAATTATTTTCATAGAGAATTATATTTTTTTTTATCGTTAAACTGTTATTTCTTTCTGCATGAAGAGTGTCAATTACATGTTCAACATTTTTGTTTTGTGTTTAAGGTGGTGACTTTTCCCTGATTTCTGCATTTTTTTTAATTCTTTAATTCGCTGATTTGTTCATTGCAGCGATTTTGTGTGTGGCCATTTCCCTTTTTTTCCAGAGTCCGTGGCCACCCTGTTAAAGGGACACATGGCAATCTTGATACGTATAAAACTCCTGGGTCTCCCATTAGTTTTTTTTACATCTTTTGCATATCAGTAATAATATGTGTTTGATTAGTTCAAAGTAAAATATTTTAGCATATATTAGTAATTGTTGATTAAATGCATTTTGCATTATTAATATTGTTAAACCAAGGATTTGTCCATAAAATATGGACAAATCCTTGGTTAAACCTGTGGTATCAATGTATCTCTTACCTCACTAATAGAAGCTTGCACTCTATATATAGCCTCCAATGACAAACTGTACTACCGATAGATCACATTCTTACATCAGCCTAAAATAAAAATGATTAAAATAAGAAGTGCAACTGTTTTACTGTAATGTTGCGCGCTCCACTTTCGAGGCCTTGTCTATTTATTGGGCAACTACGTTGAAAAAGGGGCATATTAATTCTGTTAAAATATCATGTAAATATATATATGCTAACTTTTAAATAGTATTACTTAAAGTCTTAAAAAGGTTTATTTGACTAACATGTGCGTGTGAAGTTTAATTCTAATCTGCCCAGTGGTAACACACAAGATTTCTAACAAAGTGTACCCAAGTTAAAAAAAGGGGAAATACTGTGCCAAAATAGATTTCAGAGTTGAACAACTTTTGCATGGAATGTTATTCATTCTTACCAAATACATGTGTGCAATTTCATTCCAATCTGTGCAGTATTTAAATAGATACAAGTTAACTACACTTACATTCTGCCTAAGTAAAAAAGCGGCATAACTGTGTCAACATACGTTGCAGAGTTATGTGACTTTTGCGTGGCATGCTATTTACTGATAACGAATACAGGTGTGAAGTTTCGTTTCAACCTATCCAGTAATTAAACAGTTTATTTTAACTTTAACATTTTATTTCAAATATCAAGTGTACATAATTATAATTTAGATGTCATACATTATGCAGATGTTACTTTTAACAGTACCTCTCTGCTCACGCTATTAAGAACTTGATCATATAGCGAATCGTTATACAATATATATACCATACAGCTAAATTTCTGCTTAATATTAAACCTATAATTACATGTACGATATCCTGAATTACATTCCATCTTTTTTCTATTTTTTTTTTTAAATATTTTATTACCATTTGCTAATAAGTACATGTGTATTGAGAACAGTTCAATATGTCTAAACCGTTTAACTTGTTATAAATTGGAAGACATTTTTTAAGTTTGCAAGAATATATACTTTATATAGATAATTATATAAGCAATGAAATAAATAAAATAATGTCAATGTCACTTAGTGCCTAGAATAATATCCTCTGGTTTAATTTCTACCAAAATATTGCATTTTTCCTTCAAGTGAACTAAAAGCTCTATTAAAGAATATTTCTGGAAAAGATGCAGTCATACAGTAAAAATAAATGTAAAATAACTTTCTTTAGAAATTTACCCAAAAAAAGCACGGTTCGTTTTCAGGCATTTCACATTGATACAATCTTGCACTTGTAAAAATAATTCTATGTAAAATTTTGAATTGCAAAGATTGGAGATAATTATGTATCTTCTACTGTCAGAACTAAATATTTATTCATAGAAGTATTTCAGTCCTACAATTATCAGTTTACATACTCATTTAACACAATTTGACTAAGTATAAAACAGGGGCATAACTTTGTCAAAATAGGTTACAGAGTTATGTAATTTGTGTATATAGTATGTTGTCTATTTTATTATTTACCTAATAATGTATGAAGTCTCATTGAATTCTACTGGTAAGCCAATTCTGATTGTAGACCGAGCTGAACTGAAAAGAAAGTGATGATTCAGCATTCATTTGCATATTTATTACACTAGTTAATGTACAATGCTATTTATATCATGAGAGTAATGCAGAAATGACTGCGGTCGACATCTCTATGAAAATGAGAGTAATGCAGGAATAACAGCGCTCGACATCTCTGTAAAAGTGAGAGTAATGCGCAACGACAACGCTCGACATCTCCATAAAAATGGCAGAAATGCAGAAATGCGCTCGTCGTCTCTGATAAAATGAGAGTAATGCAGAGACGTCTCCATGAAAATGAGAGTAATGCAAAAAATGACACCACTCGACATCTCCATGAAAATGAGAGTAATGCAGAAATGACAGCGGTCGACATCTCCATAATAATGGGATTTATGCAGGAATGGCAGCGCTTGACATCTCCATGAAAATTAGAGTAATGCAGGAATGACAGCGGTCGACATCTCCATAAAATGGGATTTATGCAGGAATGGCAGCGCTTGACATCTCCATGAAAATTAGAGTAATGCAGGAATGACAGCGGTCGACATCTCCATAAAATGGGAGTAATGCAGAAATGACAGCAGTCGACATCTCCATGAAAATAAGAGTAATGCAGAAATGACAGCGGTCGACATCTCCATAAAATGGTAGTAATGCAGAAATGACAGCAGTCGACATCTCCATGAAAATGAGAGTAATGCAGAAATGACAGCGGTCGACATCTCCATGATAATGGGAGCAACGCAATAATGACAGCGGTCGACATCTCCATAAAATGGGAGTATTGCAGAAATGACAGCGGTTGACATCTCCATGAAAATGAGAGTAATGCAGAATGACAGCGCTCGACATCTCCATCAAAATGGGAGTAATGCAGAAATGACAGCGGTTGACATCAGGGCTGTCTTTCTACCATGGGGGAATGGGTCCGGGTCCCTCAGAGGGGGGAATTTTCGCTTCAATTTCAGTAAAAGGGGGAATTTTGCATGGAAGTTCAAACATCCATAACACATTATGATATCATCAATATAAAATGAAATCATGCTGATTAAATATATATATAACACTAAATAGACAAATAAAGCAAGGATATTAAGCATACAATAACACAATTTTTTTTAAAAAAAAATTTCAAGGGGGGAATTTTGACACTGAGGTGGGGGAAAAAAAATATACTTTTCAGGTGGGGGACTGGGGCCGAATAACGGCCCCAAAAACAGCCAAAAGACAGCCCTGGACATCATCATGATAATGTGAGTAATGCAGAAATGACAGCGGTCGACATCTCCATAAAATGTGAGTAATGCAGAAATGACAGCGGTCAACATCTCCATAAAATGTGAGTAATGCAGAAATGACAGCGGTCGACATCTCCATAATATGTGAGTAATGCAGAAATGACAGCAGTCGACATCTCCATGAAAATGAGAGTAATGCAGAAATGACAGCGGTCGACATCTCCATGATAATGGGAGTAACGCAATAATGACAGCGGTCGACATCTCCATAAAATGGGAGTAATGCAGAAATGACAGCGGTCGACATCTCCATGAAAATGAGAGTAATGCAGAATGACAGCGCTCGACATCTCCATGAAAATGGGAGTAATGCAGAAATGACAGTGGTTGACATCATCATGATAATGGGAGTAATGCAGAAATGACAGCGGTCGACATCTCCATAAAATGTGAGTAATGCAGAAATGACAGCGGTCAACATCTCCATAAAATGTGAGTAATGCAGAAATGACAGCGGTCGACATCTCCATAATATGTGAGTAATGCAGAAATGACAGCAGTCGACATCTCCATGAAAATGAGAGTAATGCAGAAATGACAGCGGTAGTCATCTCCATAAAATGTGAGTAATGCAGAAATGACAGCGGTCAACATCTCCATAAAATGTGAGTAATGCAGAAATGACAGCGGTCAACATCTCCATAAAATGTGAGTAATGCAGAAATGACAGCGGTCGACATCTCCATAATATGTGAGTAATGCAGTAATGACAGCGGTCGACATCTCCATAAAATGGGAGTAATGCAGAAATGACAGCGCTCGACATCTCCATAAAATGGGAGTAATGTGGAAAGAGAGTAAGAGGCAACACTTGACATTTCCATGTACATGAGGATTTGCTTTTTACACAAGTCAGGATAGGATTTTTTTATTGTATTTCTTAATGTCAATTTTGTAAGTTAGGGATTAGAAGTTTAATTTACAGTATTTATTTTGTATAAATTATTCATCGCAACACCTCATTTAATGATGAGATCATATTTATTTTAGTCAGTTTGTTCAAAATGAATAATGACAACAATTATTCCAACTTGTTATAGGGTGCCGTGTGTAACAAAACTATTTAGCTCAAAAACATGTTTTTTTTTCACTATTTAACATAATGGACTGCACCATATTGAAATAAATCGACATGATTTAAATAAATTGACACTTAATAATTTAAATAAATCCTCTTGATTTAAAGTACCGGTATATCCTTAAGATTTAAAATATATCGTCACGATTAAAATATATCCATGCGATTTAAATCATTAGAATATATGTAATTATATTAAAATATTTTTATTTATGCTCATAGAGGATTTGTTTAAATGGTGTTAATTTGTTTAAATTGTGTCGATTTATTTAATTATAGTGAATTTAATTAAATTGTTGCACATTTATACTATAACGAAGGTCGATTTATTTAGATCACAAACGAATAATTACATCAAAACCATTTAGTTAAATTGTATGGATAAAATTATATATTTAAATCGCGAGGATATAATAATCTAAATCGTAAGGATATACTTTAAATCGAGAGCATTTATTTAGTGTCGATTTATTTAAATCGTTTCCCATTTATTTAAATTTGGTGCAGTCCATGTTAAATAGTGAAAAAAAATGTTTTTGAGTATATTTTTTTAAAACGGTGCACCATTGTTTCATTTCATAATTTCAGTCCATTATTTTTTTTGAAAACATTTGCCGCGATGTGTTGGCGAACATTGCCGCAACTTTGCAGCGAACATCACAACAAGCATCGTCAGAACGTACAGTGCAGAGAAACATTTTAATATGGAAATGAAGTTTGATGCTGCCTGCAAAGTTGCCAAAACATTGCCAGAAGATTACAGCTAAAAGCATTATGCAAATGAAGTTTGCTGCAAAGTTGCCGCACACTTTTACCATGCCAATGAGGTCTGGGTAAAGTTTTAGTGAACATCGCCAGAACATCACCAGAACCTCATTTGCATATTTGTTCGCTGCAACTTTGCCCCATACCTCATTTGCATGATAAAAGTGTACCGCAACATCGCGCAAACTTGTCTGCCGCAGCTTTGCAGCAATATTTGCCGCAGAGTTGCAGCAAATAGTCGCCAGAAGCCTATATTTTTGGTAAGGGCATGCATTGTATGGACAGCTCTGATACATTTCGGCTATATGGATTCAAATAGATCTATAATGTCAGCATACATGATACTAATATGGCACAGACGGTCAATACCACAGCTTGGAAATCCATATACTTTAATAAATGTCACAGTCCGTAGAGTTGCACAAGCCTACTTATTTCTCAAAATAATTTAGTGGGTGGGGTAAATAAGCATCCCTGCATTATTTTCATTGATGGACATTCATCATCATAATCTTACCTGATTGTGTATAATACAATAATATAGCATTAGGCCTAATGTATATATACACTTACCTACAATCGAATCCATCCACTGGGTTCCTTTGGCATTTCATTGTAAACAAATATTTGGCATTTTGGCATTCGGAGACGTCGACCTTGACATCTACCGACATGTGCTTTCGTATATAAATAGGCCATCACGTGATGGATTGAAACCTATTTTCAGAAAATGAAGCTAAAAAGCTGGGTCGGTGTCAGTTCCTGGTTATCATCGATGAGAATTATCTGCACTTCTGATTGAAAATGAACTATTGTCGCCATTTTTTTTTTTTGACTTACGAAAAAAAAAATGCGTACACCACCTAAGGTGTTGGTGTAGACTTACGTAAAAACTTACGATATTTTCACGGAAAATCGTAAGTTTTTTTTTTTGTGAAACGCCCATAATCACTTACGAACTTCGTACGCAAAAACTTACGTTAAAAACTTGCGTACGATGCTACGTGAAACGGCCCCCTGGTATTCGGTAAATAGTCAAGTTTAAGAGATTTCAGACATACTGTCATAAAATATAATCTTTCCTGAATAAACAGTCCAAATTTTAGCCCACAGAACATTTTATTAAAATAATTGTGGGGTTTTAAACACGACCGGGTATTGAAAAATGGCAGGAGTACGGTACAGTTCCATTATTTATTGGCAGGTAGCTAGTACAGTTCCGAAAAATGGCAGGCGTATGGTACAGTTCCAAAAACATCGGACGCTGACGTCTTTTCTCCTTTAGTATAGTGGTGTAATTTCGAAAACACTAATGAATTGAATTGAATGTTGTTTAACGGCTCATCAACACAGTATAGGTTATTTAGAGCCACCCCAGAGAGAGGGGAAGGATACATAGGAATCCGGGAACCTGCCCTACTCTTATTATCGAATAGATTCCTATGGTTCTTTAACGTGCTCGGAGGATAGACCGATACACGGGACCGCCCGGTTTACGTTCCCATCCGACGGACGAGGCAAAGGTAAAGTGTCTTGCCCAAGAACACACCGACAGAACTCAGTGGCACTAATGAAGAAGTACTGTATATAGAATTATATACATCTTCGGTCCTTCCATAAACGTTTAAGAAAACCCACCAACCGTAGGGAAACATGAGTATAGGCTCGTTTGAACCTTCATTCCGACGGTACAGTACAGAGAAAGACACGTTTTAATAACAATCGTATGTTGTGCTGAGTTACGTCCCCTTTTTATAATTCACCATTTATGATAACAGGTGTTTGGTATTTAGATGTTTTGGAATAGATTGCTTAATTTTAATTATTGCACAGTTGAACACATCACATTAATTATGGGGTTTTTTACCGGGAACTGTGCCTACGGCTGCCGAACTGTGCCTACGGCTGCCGGTAATCGGATGTGTTAAAGTCTAGACAATAAAAATCAAGGTAATTCGTAACATCATTTATGTTAAGGATCAGTATTTTTCAGTGAAAGAAAATTCATTATCCCTTATATTATTAATTAACTCGGAATACAAAAATAACTAAATATGACACTGAGTGATGGCTTCAGTAGAGTTGAAGGCATAAATGTCATTTGCCAAGAATGTTCAACAAAGCAAACTTGTTGGTTAAAATCACACACAAACTGATTTAAAATGCTATAATAGAATATTTAATTGCTGCGGTTGACTTTTTTCCCCTCATTTGCATCTGTTCTTTTGTTAAAAGAACACACACATACCATCCTGCGAAGGATATCTCTATAATCGAAAGTAGCAGTTAATAACATTTTATCACATAACATGGCTTCTGGGAGTGTAATAAAGCCATGACTTATTTATCGTAATATACTAGTGTATTATAGAGGCAACTGAGCACCGAATCAGTGTTTTTGTACAGTAAAACATTTAGTCCCAATGTTCTGCTTGGGGTGTCATAAGATACGATTAGACACCTTAAATAATTATCATTATTTGAAATCTTACTTTATAAAATGCATTTAGTAACGTTAAACTTGATTTAAGGTGTCGCATTATTTGTAGTGCAAAAGCGTTACAGCCACGTAACATAGCTGACACCATGTAAACAACAAAACAAAGTCATGATTTCTCTTACAAAGTAATCCCTAACCTAAGTGTCTGCCATGCTACACAGGCGACACAACAAAAGGAAATGTATATAGATTATAACACAAAGTTGCAAGTTACAATTATACTGTCAGATGTGTTATCCTCTCTTTACAAGTAATTCACATGAAGCAATTTCGCAAGATAACAAAAATCCATTACATCATCGAATGAACATGAAAACAACGTCTCGTCTACCCCTGCATGTACAAGTACACGGTACACATCTCAACCTGGAACATTCCTTTTGAAATAATTATATACCCTTATTCCAAAAGTTATATGCAACTTTAGGAACATGTTTTAATATTTGTGTTGTGTGCAATATCATGGATTTTAATTATTGTGAAACCTTGAAAAATGGTGAATGAATCCCATTGAAACCTTAGATTAAAGCGTTAAAAGACTAGTACTGTGGGTTATCGATTAATTTATTCATTTGGATTTATAGACTTATAAATATATATTTATAAGGACACAGCTTTAAACAAAAGGCCCAAGAGGGCCTGTGGACGATCTACTGGCTAAAATGGCTCTTATATCAAGGGTTGTCTTGTTGTCATAAAATTCCCATCAGTACTTATTTTAAACTAGAAGTGTCGAGCCCTATTATAAAGGTCCAGATTTTTTATTTGACCAACACCAATGTCAATCCCAAAAGATATTAAATTAATGTCATTAACAGTGGGAGTGGGGGATGCATGTTGTAGCGGAGACCGGGCGTGAGCTACCGAAAATTTCATCAAAAGTAGGCCACAGCGATCTGAAATTTTGCACGTTATATAAGATGCATATAAGGGACTTCCTGGTGAAGTTTGGTGAAAGTACTCAGAGAAAGAAGCAAGATAGGCATGTCAGAGCAGAGAACGGACGTGACATATTTCATTGAAAGTAGGTCACAGCGATCTGACATTTTGCACATGATGTTAGATGCATATAAGGAACATTCTTTGTGAAGTTTGGTGAAAATCCTGGAAGAAAGAAGCAAGATACGTATGTCGTAGCAGAGACCATACGTGACCTACATTTTGTGGAAAGTAGGTCACAGCGACACAAAATTCTGCAGATGTAAGATGCATTTAAGGAACATTCTGGTGAAGTTTGGTGAAAATCCTGGAAGAAAGAAGCAAGATACGTATGTCGTAGCAGAGACCATACGTGACCTACATTTTGTGTAAAGTAGGTCACAGCGACACGAAATTCTGCACATGATGCAAGATGCATTTAAGGAACATTCTGGTGAAGTTTGGTGAAAATCCTCAAAAAAGAAGCAAGATACACATGTCGTAGCAGAGACCGGACATGACCTGAATTTTGTTGAAAGTAGGTCACAGCAACCTGACATTTGCTCATGATGTTAGATGTATATAAGAGACATTCTGGTGAAGTTTGGTGAAAAATCCTGCGAGAAAGGCGCAAGATACTCATGTCGTAGCAGAGACCATACGTGTTCTAAATTTCGTCGAAAGTAGGTCACAGCGACCCGAAATTGTGCTTGTGATGTTGGATCCATATAATGAACATTTCGGTGGAGTTTGGTGAAAGTCCTGCAAGTAACGAAGAAGATATTAAGAAATGAAAATCGGACACGAACAAACGGACTAACGAACAGACGGAGGAACTGACACCCAGACACCCAGATGACACTGTGATTGCTTATTCAAGATCCATAAACGGGCTTGACAAAAATTGCAATACCTACAGTACAGCTCACGCGAAACACACACTTCACTCGATTCGCCGAGTTTGGTCGTATCGAGTTTCGCGCGTATCTACGCGGAGTCAGTGTTTGTACTCGGCGAATTCACGCGGCGAAAGTACGCTATTGCCGAGTGATAGCAACTCCGAGTTACTCCGCGTAGAATCCAATTAAGCAAAAGTGCACACCTGTGAACTCCGCGTACCTCGGCGTGAAGGATGCCGCGTATCTCGGCGTAACATTTAATTAACTGCAATTAAGATGTTGTTTTTACTTCGACGTCGGCCATTTTTTTTTTAATCGAATAGAATATTTCCAATCACGGGCCACCAAGTAAATGTATGTAATGTGATAAATATAGGCACGCACACACAACAAATGCTTGATTGTGACGAGGAGTATTAATCAAATTATGAAGCAACATTATATTGATAAAAGAGGTCTCTACCAATTACATGCACAAGATGTGTAAACCTTTAAAATGACCTTGCTGTTTAATTGAATTAAATTGAAATTTATAGTCGCAACGACTATATATATACTTAATTTAGATAATGTAAACTGTTTTACACTTAAATTGCCCAACCATTTGTATTTCACTAAAAGCCTTGAAATTAACGTAGTTATCGGAATTGGCAATTCAGTGCAATATTGCTCTCTAAACATATTACAACTTTCTTTTCAGGTTGAAGTTTGATCAGCAAATAGATTTATATCGGTGCACATTTTTCGTACATGTATCTGTTGATTATGTGCAAAATAGTACCGGAGATATCGAAAAGCAAGTGCAATCATATTAATTGCATATCCTATTGTATACCCGCGTGCCCGAACCCAGCATTGTATGACTGTACGTTTATAGTTTAATAAAAACATAGAAACTTGTTTGATGTTTAGTTTTCAGGCAAGTATATGTGGTATTGTTACGCCGACGACTCACTACTACATATCTTTAGTACCAACATATTTTGCAAAGTGGATTATTTCTTTTTAACTATTAATTGAAACTGAAAAACAATGACCCCCACCCCGTACATTTTTTTCTAATTTCTTCGCAGGTGAATATCATGAAGGTGAGAAAAAACGTATTCTATTTTTCAATGACATGCTAGATCATTATTAAATTGACTGTATGAGGCCTATTATGAAATATTAAGTGTATACGTGTGAAGTTTTAAACTGAGAAGATGTGTTTGATTTTTTAAATCGACTTCCTGCACAATTATCACCTATTAATCCGTATTTTCTTTTAATTTCTTAGAGTAGAGACAATGATCATGAAGGTGAGAAAAAACACGTCTTTTTCAATGACATGTTAGATTTTTGTTAAATTGCCTGTACGCAGCCTGTTATGAAATATTAAGTATATGTTTGAAGTCATTAAACTGAGATGTGTTTGCCATATCAAAGCATTTTTTTTAAATCGACTTTCTGCACAAAATGTATCCCCTATTGTTTCATGAAAGTAATAATGACTCAACTTTTACAAGTGAGAAAATGCGAAAAAACAATTAATGTGTAATAAATCAATAGATGCAATTGTAAAAAAAAAAGTCACCCTCCCACTAAAACTACGATTTAATTTGTGAATAGAGGAATTCGCCAGGGCGATGTCTTTAGACCAATTTAATTACTTATGTAAATCGCGTTTTTTTCTCTTATCGATGTTTAATAATGATCTTACACGAGTGCCTGATTAATACTGAGTTGGATACTGCGTCCATTAAGTTATACCAAGCAACATCCTACGCGATTTACACATTCTAAAAGTAATTAAATAGGTCTAAAGACATCGCCCTGGCGAATTCCCTTATTCACAAATTTAACGAAAGTAAAACTGAAATAAGCCTGAATATTTTTACATGTAACTTGCAGTTGAATATGTTTATACACTTTTATCTAGACTGTGCTATACTTGAATATTAAATATAAAACTGTGCTATACTTGAATATTAAATACAAAACTGTGTATTGATCGTTACTCCTTACTTGATCATGCAAGAAAGTTGCTCATTCAGAAGTATACACATTTTTATTACCCCGAAACCGGAATCACTACAGGATGGGCAACGGTAGTCACAAGAATTAATGAGAGACCAAGAAGAAAAGAGGTCAGGGCGAAGGTGAACGGAAGGCATGCACCCACGTCTGAGAACGTACTGCAAAACATTGAAAATTTGCAGACCAACACATCATTTGGACAGTAGGGTGTGTGAGGTTTGGTGCACCCTAGAACCTGGTTTAAACCCCAGTCTTTTTTGCCACTGACCGTTTGAAGACGACAGCCCTATTGTCAACCTATTTTTGTGTGTTTTTGACGTCATATTCCTTATTAACATTTTTCCATTCATGTTTGTCGTTTTGGGTGTTTTAGAGTTAACTGTATTCTTGGAAAGCTTCTTTTCCTGTTCGACTTTTATACTTTTTTTAGTGTTTCTACGACCAAACTTCTGTTAACAATAATGGATGCCCTGGTTACTAGGTTAAAGGATAATTTTACATCATTTTTATAAATAGATAGCCTACTGCAGTGTTGCAGTGATGGTTTAAATATTTCATTATATGTATTATTATTGGTGCGACGGATTGCGGCAGGTGCTGTTCATAAAAAAACACCCCATACTTTTAAACATTTGAAAATCATGTCAACTTTTTTGTTGATCAACCCTCGTATTTGACAAAATCAGCAAATATTTTTATAAAGTTGGTCTTAAAATCCACTTACGTAGGTTCATGTATGTACACGCACATGATACCACAAAACATCTAAGACAATCAATCAGGCACGCAAACGAAAGATGTGTATTTACATACATGTATATACTGTACTTTACTCAGTATACATATTACATATTTTATTTATCCAAGAGAATACCATGATACGTCCCTAATTATCTATACTAGTGTAATGGAAGCGTGATCTAACCTGGTTACTGCGACATGTACATGAGTACATGTTTACAATATCGTAACTCTGCTCAATACACATGCTCAATACACATGAAAACGCCCGATTCAGAGTCCTGACCATGGCAACGCGCTTGACAACGTGTAAGACAACGTGTGCTAAGAAATAGAGTGTGTATTTAAGTTTTGTGTTTGGAAGCTAGCATTGGTTGCCGTCACAGATTAAAACTAAATATTTATTTCGTCCTCATGACAGTTGTGTTTAATTGCATTTGAGAGTACAGCAGCACAAATGTCAACTATAAGGTAACTTTATTATTACTTTCACGTACAGTGTACATTTACAACAAACATAAATATAAAACACGTAGATCTATGCAGATGTACATTACCTGTACGAATGCCGTTCATCATTGTTTCAGACATAAACATTCAAGTCCGATAAAAAGTTCATTTACCTGAATAATTGACGACTCGGCGAATGCCGAGTTCGTCTACGCAGAGTATCTCCGCGAAGTTACGCTAGTCGTTCGTTCAAGTCCGCTAAAAAAGTCATTTACCTGTATAATTGACGACTCGGCGAATGCCGAGTTCGTCTACGCGGAGTATCTCGGCGAAGTTACGCTAGTCGTTCGTCACGTAGCTGATTTCCACTCGGCGTAGTTTTATCGTCCAAACTCCGCGTAATTACGCGATTTCTGAATTCCTCACTCGGCGTGAAAGAGTACAGTGTGTGTTTCGCGTGAGCTGTACTGTAGCTAGCTTACTCATAATTACTGAGCAGAAACTAATTTTCTATTTTTAGTAACAGTGACCTTGACCCCAGTGGCCCCAAATGCAATCCCAATTTTCATTCCTCATTCCTAACAAATATTACTGAGCAGAAACCATGAGTTTGACACAAGTTCCCAATATGGCATATTGCATATTTAAAAATATCAAGGGCCATATCTCCGGTGTTACTGGTTTGATCTGGCTGGTTTTCGAACTCGTCCCGAGCTTTCATTGATATCAACAATCTGACAGAGTTTGTTCAAGATCGAAAGAAAAATATTATCATGTTAACCAGGCAAAATATAGCAATTTTAACTAAATCAAGAGCCATGATGCAAAAGCAAATGGAGGGACGACACACAGACAGACGGACGGACAGACGGACGACGGACAACTCAACATCCCAAAACATTTGGAACTAAGTTCATCTGGGGTAGAAATTAACTTTTTTATGAACTCGCAAACTTTAGCCAGTGCATAAAATTCAACTCGCCAAATTGGAAATCTACTGGTCATTACTATTTCCCCTGAGCTATTTTTTGCAAATCTTTTTTTTCCGGCCATGTTAGCAGCCGACAAAAATCTGCTCGACAGTATCACTGATTACCATTATTTTGTACGTAAAACAGTGGCGATCGAGATCAATAAAATACGACACAGTGTGTTTTGTGCGCGCTAAAATAGAAGCTCATTAGAATAAAATATGACCTTGATGACGGTGTTGCTAACAACACGTACCATGCAGATATTGTTGAACAACTTCTAAAACAGACCAGAGAAGCATTTTTTTCAACTGTTACTTATTATTTTATCCTTAAAACCTGTAAAGTCCTACATTGAAACCATTTTCTCAACTTGAAAGAAACTCGAAAAAAATTGCCAGCTGTTGCAATTTCAACTTGCATTTTTAAATCCAAAACTCGAAAAATGTGAGCCCTGAAGTTCATATAGATCTATAGTAGCTGACATGGCTTCTACTAGATACTATTAACATCAATTTTTTTTTTTATGACACAACACATGAAACAGACTCTATTAAATCATTTTAGAATTATTTTATATTTAGAATTGTTTGATACTTGGTTTCAATAAACTCATTACTCAACGAGATATACAAACACTTTAAAGCAGTCAGTTCTCAGAACTCAATAAGTTTCATCATAATGGCATGACGTGATGTCATAATACCAGGCCGTGATGTCATAATACCAGGCTGTGATGTCATCGATAGAAACAACAAAAGTTAAACCAAACAGATTCTGTAAGCAGTTTATTTAATTTCAAAATAACTGATTTTAATAAAGGGAAATAACTCCAATAGCCAAAATCTAAATGAGAACTAGAAGGGTGTTCCACAGAGCATTTGTGTCACCTGCCATGTGCTTATTTCAGCAAGTACAATCTAACGATAAAATTAGAAGACAGAGGGTGCAATCCTTCATGAATAATGGAGAAGTTTTTTTTAAGTGTTGTTTATGAAAAGGGGCATACATCTGCACTGGATAATTGATAAGGAAGAAATGTATAAAGTTTCATGACCATAGGTCAATAGTTATTTAACAATCTTCTGAGTGATAAGATGAATGTGTGTGAAGTTTCATTCAGAAGTTTATAAGCTTGGTTAGGTTGCAGGTTAAAGTTTTATGAAAAGGGGCATAATTCTGCCAAAATGAAAGTCAGAGTTATTGGACATATTCGAGTTGACATGAAGATGTGTGAAGTTTATGAACATAGGTCAAATACTTTCAAGTTATAGCCAAGGTTTGGTTGCAGGTTAAAGTGTGATGGACGACGACGAAGAACGACAGACTGACGACAGACATGATCCCTAAGTGTCTGCCATGCTAAGCAGGCAACATAAAAATAGTTTTATAATTTTAGTTTACACACAAGGGTTTGGCATATTACAGAAAAAACTGTTTAGCTTACTGGATGGGACAGGAGATTACGGAAGATTCTAACACGACCTCCGCAGTCTTTCATATACACAAAGAAGAGAGACAGCTGTATGTTATTCTACGATAAATAACGCACTCGTGAATTAATTACTACACATCCGAACTCCTAACTGTATTTTATTCACCGATATAATCATTTATTCTTAAACAAAAGAAGACACTTCCGTAGATGTTTGGTTTGTTTCGACACATGAAAATATCCAAAACAGACCTAAGATCCCTGTGTGTCCCCATTAGAAATGTGAGATTTGAAATCCTAGTTCATACAATACATCACTTGTCTAAAGAAATGTCTAAAGAAATTTGCAAAGTAAAATTCAGATAAAACTGTGTCTTCATTTAATCAGTCAAAATAAAAAGTCTGCAATCTCTGGGATGACATATATAACCATTTCCTTTCCTATGTGTATTATTAAAGCAGATGTTTTAGGTATTCCATTGACGTCTCAAAATGATATTGTCTCCTATATGCTTTTCCAGCAGACTCTAGGATAAACGTAATGCACTTTAGGCAAAAACAATTACACTTTGCAAATATAACTGCAAATATAACTTATTTTCTTATGGCATTAAATGTTGTCCCAACAGCGATTGTTATGTTCCTTACATTTAACCATTAGACAAAACAAGAATGCAGCAGAAAATCGTTGTTCCGGAATATTAAGGTACATGCACATCTCTCGGGTTTACCAAGTTATTTATTATCTCAATCTGAAAATGTGTATGGACCGAGCTGGTTTATTTATAAGGTATCAGTAACTGTTGATGAAATAATTAAGTTGTTCACTACCAAACACTTACCTAATTTTACTGTCTTTTTCTCTCAATGCAGCAGTATTTGTCCTGTAACTTGGAAGACATTATAGGTGATGAAATAACTAAGGTGCTATCTACCAAAAACTCACCTAATTTTACTGTCCTTTCTCGCTCTAGATGCAGCAGTACTTTTTCTGTAACTCGGAAGACGTGACTTCTTATCTTTCTTTGGAGCTTCGGTTGAGCTTGGCTCAGTATCACTTCCTTCTACCTTGTCAACATCTGAAAAGAAACGTAATTAACGCAGAATCAGAAATGACACTTATTTGTGTCTAATTGAGAGAAGAAACTGATGTTTTTATTCTAGGACATAAAAATTATGTCCTTTAATGTGGATAACACAATAAAAGAAGTGTTTATTTACCATATAAACGATCAGAAAATTCTACGGTTAAATTCAGGGAAGAAAGAATATAACTTAAGCCATTTGGCAAAGAATGGCTTAACATGCAGGATGGCAGGGTTCTGAGGAAAACAAATGGCTTAGATGGGCACACAGGAGGTGGTCCCAAAGAACAAAATTCTGGTGTTCATATATTTAGTTTTAAAACTACACTTGTTTTTAACTTATTAAACTTACCACTTAAAGTACATGACTTTCCACTTCAATATTACTCTTTTTTTTAAAATGATATTTCTGTATTTTTTCCCATGAATTTGTAAACCGTATTTTATCTTGTATAGTAAGTAGTTTTTTACTGCTTTTACGGTTTCCGAAAGTGGGGTGCATATTATACAAGGAAGCAATAAAAATAATGTTTTTTCTTGCATTTTAGGTCAGAATGGAGAAAAACGGTGAGAAAAACATCAGCAATGAACAGACAGACAATTGCAAACACCGATAATACTTCTTTTTCAAGATTTACTCGCTTTATACATTTAGTAATATATTCATTAATTCGACTTATAAATGAATAAAGTTTATTACAAAGCTTGTTTTTGTATAAATGTTTGCATATTTGTTGTAGAATTTCAATAAATGATTGAACATTTCGGCCCTTATTTTGTTGATTTCCACCTGATAATTAAAGAGCGGTACTGTTGTAGTATTGTTACAGTTCAATTCTATTCTGATATATAAATGCACCAGACGACAGTGAAAACGATGATGGCAACGCATTTTATTCGGACCAGATTAAGGAGGGAGAGTGGACGCATGAGTAAATAAATAAATAAACACACAAACTCCTCCAAATAGTTTACTTTACCAAATATTTTATTTTAGCTGAAGGAATAATTAATTATTAATACTACATATCAGTCTGAATATGCGTTACACAAATGAAAATCTTCTTTTTCATGCTTCTTTGCCAATATGGCTTCATTTGATGAGCGCTGTACACGCAAACAACTTTTTTACCCAGGTTTGACCTCTAAGAACGGGGAGCGCACTATACATGGGTGCACAATATACACGGTAAAATACGGTATATAAAACTCTTATCCAAACCATATTAAGTGAGTTAACAATTTAGACTACAATCTGAAGCTTTTGTAAATTTTAGCCAATCAACATGACTGTCTTAAAGCTACAGAGTCTCTATTTTAACTGATAATAACTCATGAATATGAATTAGTCATGTGTGAAAAAGTTTCAAAGTCGACAAAACCAAACAGTCGCTATATAAGCAGAAATCCATGCATAAAATATCACATTTTTATTTAGCCTTCGTCAGGTAACATCGATAAATATACAGCTTCAGAATATTTGTGATAAAAAAAGTAATTGCGCCGGAACAGGATTCAAACTACAGACGCTGCGCTTGTATGATGTACGTTTTACCACTAGGCCATGGCTATTTATTGGTATGTTGTAGCATTTTTAACACTAAATAGGCATTATGTAATAACTAGCACGGTGGAATATTAGTTTCAATGTTAATTTACACGTGCGACAATATGGGCTATATATTCATTGATTCATCTTGAGTTGCATCCTCATAGGTTAAGTTTTTTTGCCTATTAATAATTGTAGTTAATATACCATTTTCTCAAGAAGTGGATAGAGCACCTGACTTGAAATCAGATCAGGTCGTGTGTTCGAGTCCCAAAAGAGGCAACTTTTTCTTCTTTAAATCATAATGTTACCTGTGTACAGGTACAATGTGCACTGGTCGATGTCTATACAATAAATGATGTCCTGCGTTATATTTGCTCGATAAATACCCAATTTCGACATGAGCTGGTGAACATAAAGTTACAAATAAAGACATGCCTACAAAGAATAAATCGATTGATATAGGGATTGTAAGTTTAAGATCTGTGTCTTACTTTTAAAGGGACACACTGTAATCTTGAGTTTTATATCAACCATTATTAGCACTTCATTTTTTAAGCCTGTATCATTTTATCTTTAAAACTGCCTGCATATGATTAAATAAAAATCTGAGATTTCAACTGTTTTGCGTATTCAATTAAATAAATAATATTTTAAATATATTATTGGTGAAATATAAACAATCGTTAGGCCAAACAAAAAAATACCTGTGTTTCCGGTTTTTAAAAAAAAATAAAATAAATAATAATAATAATTTTTATTTTATCACAATATATCGAGGTTAACTGACTTTCAGCTGTATCATCAACTTGTATGGGGTTTATGAGATAAATACATGTAGAATCTCACAATATCTTGCTACAAAAAAAAAAAAAAAAGGCCTACCTACCGACCCTACTTTTTTAGAGCATGCAACAGAAAACACACCTATTTTTTTGTTTGGCCTTAGTACCGGTCATATGTTAAAAGTATTTTCTTTGGGATTTTCTATATCAATGTCAATGATTGCAAATATATGTA
Source organism: Cyrtodaria siliqua (assembly GCA_037043455.1). Taxonomy (NCBI): domain Eukaryota; kingdom Metazoa; phylum Mollusca; class Bivalvia; order Adapedonta; family Hiatellidae; genus Cyrtodaria; species Cyrtodaria siliqua. Next base: position 24,577 of record JAWPHD010010738.1, on the reverse strand, counting down.
AATTATGTAGAAATGCTAATGGGATGCCGCAAGTTTTATACTATAAATCGAGATTCACTTTAAGACAAAGACACACATGCTCGCACGAGACACATGCTTTTACCCACCATTCTAGAACACTGATTAAAGTTGGTACTAGAACATGATAATCCAATAAACCAACATTCAGAAATTCTAAGACGCTTGCCTTTGATATACAGATCATTTATATTTTATATCAATAAATCTATTAAATAAAGAAGTGCATGCTCACAACATTCAAACTTACATGGAAACTGCATTATAATTCCACCTGTGATCTTAAATACAGTATTTCACCTATTAGTAGCGCCTTCCCTAATAGAAGTGCCCCCAGCTGTCTTAAGAAACCTTACCTTCTTCAAAAATCCGAAAGTTCCTATCGTCTTTACCGCTAATGTATTTGATTATGGAGTTTTTTACTACGACACCGTATGGTCTATGACATAAACTTTAAAGCGCTATCATCAACAATACAAATTACAGCTTTTATTTATCTCCTTTCTATTTACTATTTAGTTTATCTTTTATTATTATTATTTATAATAATTCATATGCAACCAACATGTGTTGTAATCGTGAAGTTTGACGGAAATGTGCATACATGTGACAGGGGCGTAGCCACAGCCTTTTGGAGAATACGCCCTGGGGGAGGGTGCGGGAGGTTCCGGTTGGTGGGGAAAATTTGAAATTTGAGTGTAATTTCGGAGGTTTGTGACTTCATTTGAGCGAGATTTTGGAGGCACTCGCCTCCATTCATTAAGTGTGTTTTTTAAAAATAGTGCCTCACCCCCTACCCACTTCAATTTTTATTGCTGATTTTGAAAAATAAGCACTTTTATTTTTTCACATTCGATTTTCTAGAGTACGCCCGGGGGTACAGGAGTATGTGTGCTACCTCACGGCGTGAGATGAAATCTCACGGAATTCTAACCCTCCTCCTGGCCCCACGGAATTGTGTGAAAAACTCCCGTAAAACTGCTAAAATCGATTTTTCGAAAATCATCGGTCTATTTCCTTTGTTTAGTATATGTTTGCGTAAAAGCCAACTTGATGTTATTGTCTCGAGACTCGCGAGATCGTCACATGACATACCTGGATTTGACCTGGATCAATAGCCTTGGGGGAAAGTGGGTGAAACTGTTATTTGCAAACAGTTTATTGGCTTAATTGATTAGCAGCACACTTATGAAGTCTTTAATGATGTCTGTAATTAAATCGATATGACTTGAAACAAATTGCCGGTGTCATTTATTTAGAAGTGGAAAATGAATGTTTGTTAAACATGTTAAAGGTGCTGCAGTAATTATCGGATAACGAAAACGAAAGTAGACTTTGTCGGCGTGAGTATATATGTATGATTTAATTAAAACAATTAATGAATTTTATAAAAATTTTACTTCAAAAGGAGTTCCGTGATTGATGTGATTGACGTACGTTGCTTTAGTTCGATGTTTGTGTTTGATTTCAGATTTTACTTTTAAAAAAAAGGGTTGATTGATGTTTGTACATTGTCTTTGATGAAAATAAAAGTTGGAAATGTTCTTTGTTTTGTGTTTTTAATTCTGGAATGTACTTATTTATAAATAGGATCATTGATATAACTCGCTACTTTCTATTAATTCTAATTATTTTACAGGTATATATTTAAGGTAAGTTTCAACTCAATATCATAACTTGTGATAATGTCTAAGTGTCCAATATCTCCTGATGCTGAGGCATGCCCCGTTCTAACAAGACGAGGAAGTATATGACAAAGTTCAATTCAAGTTGGATAGTAAGTGTGTTCAATCGATCAACTTTGTTTCAAATGTTAATGAAATGTTTGTTTTTCTTTCAGTGGTCAAGTTCCGACCAGATATTTCCACCAATAAGGTAGAGGAAGAGGCAGAGGAGTACATGTTGTCCCCAGCATCAGATCTCCCCAGCTACGATACAGAGACCACAACACTGGACTCCTTCTGGGTTGATATGTCCATGAGGAAGCTGCCACCGGAAAATTGCAGTATGCAGTATAATTGTCTGAAGTGGCCATCCCTTGCCTCAGCATAGCTCACTCGAATGAAGATGCAGAGAGAAGCTTCAGCATGCTGAGGAAGATCCAGTCAGACAGCCGTGGCAACCTCAGTGCAACCTCTGTTCACAGCCTCCTCAGTGTGAAAATAAACAATTCAGCCATATGCTATGGATATAGACCAAGCCGTGAACTTGTGAGGAAGTGTAAGGGTGTGTGCAACTAAGTTCAGGACAGTTAGTGGAAGTTCACTGTGTTAAAGTTAGGGCTGTGAGTGTGTTCAAGAGATGACTTATATTTTTAGTATTAGATGACCTTACATCATGTACATGTTTATCATTGGTTATTAAATAAAATATTGTTTAAAAACTGTTTTTATTCATTCTTGTTATCTCCCCCGACATCAATGAAGAAACTTGTTTAAAAGTGTATTTTTAGGTATTCGTTTATGGAATTAGGGTAAAAAATACTGCTCGTGCGCTAAAAATAGCCCGAAAATAAGTCCCAGATTTTTGCATGAATCTCCCTTAAAAAACACTAAACTCCCAGATTGAGGTCCTTAAAGTATCACATGTATGAATGTGTATCATACAAATACAGAGTAATGACAGTGATATACTCGGTATACGGTCGGGTTTAGGTTTAGTCAATACTGGTGTCATAGTAAAAGATCGCCGTACAGTAATTCTATGAGAAAAAGTCGGGAAAGGAGGGGATATATATTGAAAATTTGGACCATAATAATAATAAGAGCGCCCCCTTTGCACTTTGCATAGAGCACAGGCACTACTATTAGGGGAAATATGGTACTGATCAATTATAACTTCAGTGTTACTCTTTTTATTCAATATTTCGGCGCCTTCGCGTTTTTTAAAGAGAAAAAGATTTCGCGAAACATTTATGTCACATCCATTATGCGTATAAGCGACAGAATTTAGTTATAACTTCCGTCGCTTACATGCAAAATGGATGCGACTTAAGTGTTTCATGAAATCTTTTTCTCTTGAAAAAGGCCAAGGGCTCAAAATATTAAATAAAAGAGTAACATTTTAATGTTTTAATACTACTTCCCTTTATGGAGGATTTACTGAAGATTACGATTATATTTCATAAAAGCTCTCATCTGGGTTTAACTAAAAAAAACTACAACCCAGAGCTTTGGTTAGGCCATTCCGAGTCCACCACTGTAGGAAGCAACACTTTCAATAGACTATTAGTTATTAGGATTCTTGACAGGGGACATGGGCTCACATTCCCTGCCTGGAAATTATATTCACCCGAGCCGTTAGGCGAGGGGAAATATATATTCCCAGGCAGGGAATGTGAGCCCATGTTCCCTGTCAAGATTCCTAATAACGAATTTGTCATACTTCAAAGTTGTAACCATTTATTTAAGAAAAAAAAGCCAAACACACGATTTCATTTTTATTGCGCCAATTTTTCCGTAACGTGCCTCAAACTAGACGTTGTTTACTTTCGTGACGTCATCGCTCTAACGTCGTTAAATTTAGCGGATTTTTTAATAAAATAAACGTATTTTGTCACTATGTTAATGTTTTATTATCTGTAAAATTGCCAAAAAAAATACACTTACGATAATTTCAGACTTTTACACATAATAGAAAGCGCAGAAAAGCGATAGGAAGGAAATAATCGACGGTTTCCAAAACGAATCGGCAACGTTATCGTCGCCATTTTGTTTTTGTGTATTTGAGTAGTGGGGTTCGTCCTATGTTCACGTCTCGAGACGTAGACATGGGCTCATGTCGACGGCGCATTGACCAATGAAATCCTGAGAATTTTCTTTGCAGTATGACAAAAACTGTTATCAAGCGAATCTTTGCATTCTGTTGTCGAAGGGTTAATGATGTTGCCTCGTAAACCTTCTCACCTCTCACCGATGTGGGTTTGAATCCCACTGGCAGCTCAACTTGTAAATGAAAAAATGTTGATTCTTACAGATGGCGGTAGGTATACAGTACTGGTTGTACCCTGGAATAAGTGGATGGTCTGCTGTCACCATTAAAAATAGACCATCATACATAGCAGAAAATATGCTGAAAAATAATGTTAAACACCGAACAAACAGCATTATTTGACCTTTGAAATAATCATATCAAGCTGAAGCGTATGGTTATTTCACTTGTAAATACATGTATCTTGCATACCGTATAATCCATCCCTAATAAATGCCTAAACCAACCCCCACCCTCTTCCCCTCACCATCTTCCGGTTTATTTTAGATTTCTTTTTTTTAAACTTACCAAAAGATGCAAGTTAATCTGTTTCATTCAGAATGGAACACACAACATCACTAGAAAACTTCAACTCTGATGCATTAATTGATTGACTGATATGCAGACTTTGTTTTTTTTTTGATAAAGAAAATAATTACATAATGTCTGATTTAAAAGTTAAATTATGTATTTTTGGTCTCAAATAAACGCCAATCTTTTCAAAAATGTAACCCCATCGGAGGCGTTTATTAGGGATTATACGGTATATATGTAAACGCATTATATTTCACTATGGCCTTCTTATTGAAGCAATATTAATCTGTAAAAGAAACAAAAAATATTTTTTGTTGTAGCACTTCCATTTCTGGAGATTGAGCATTCCAGTATGATACAAATCGTAGATATTGATATCTCATTTCATACTGGAAAAAAATAAATTAAACAAGAATTTAATAAATAACTATAACAAGAAATGCCGAAGTGACCTTTGACCTCTCAGTGTGACCTTGACCTTGGAGCCACGGACCTGGATTTTGTGAGCGACACGTCGTCTGGTTGTGGTGAGCACTTGTGCCATGTTATTTGAAAATCCATCCAGGAATGCAAAAGTTATTGACCGGACACGATTTGATCTTTGACCTCCGTGACCTTTTCCATAGAGCCACGCACCTGGATTTTGTGCCCGACATGTCGTTCTGTTTTGATGAGTACTTGTTTCAAGTTATTTTAAAATCCGTCCAGGAATGCCAGAGTTATTAACCGGACACAATTTGACCTTTGACCTCTAAGTGTGACCTTGACCTTAGAGTCACGGACCTGGATTTTGTGCGTGACATGTCATCTTGTTGTGACGAGCACATGTGCCATGTTATTTGAAAGTCCGTCTTGGAATGCCAGAGTTATTGACCGGACACGATTTGATCTTAGACCTCTAAGTCTGACCTTGACTTTGGAGCCACGAACCTGGATTTTGTGCGCGAAATGTCGTCTTGTTGTGGTGAGCACAAGTTATTTGAAAATCTGTAAGTGAATGTCACATTAATTTGTTTCTTGGAATTCACTCCCACCAGAACGACGTTTTCTGATGTTTTCGTTGTCTTTTTTGTTTTTCGTAAAATAAATTGCTGCTCAAAGCAACATGTGTTTATATGGCAAAACAACGTGATTAAAATAAGATTGTCTCAAAATCAGGTTAAATTCTTGCTGGATTTGTTTCAAAGATTTCCCAATGGCTGTTAATAAACCGGGATTGATCATGAATTCTAAAAGGCATAAAGAGTTTATTAAAGGGACAAAAGGAAATCTTGATTTATTTACAACTTGTGCATCTACAAATAAAACTTTGATATTTGCAAATTATATACTGTATTTTTAATTGTTTGAATCGTTTAAAGCAAATCATTTTTACATATTACGACTTGTTAATCATATTCCACCTAGTAATATATTTAAACCTGCGGTAGAATAACGTAGAAAAGATGAACACATCAAATTGTATTAGCTTTTATTATAATATATGCCAGCAGATGTTAAGTCAAAATGAAACTAGATTAATAAATCAAGTTGATAATTAGAATATTTGATACTTCAAGATTGCCGTGTGTCCCTTTAAAGTGTAAATTGAAACATTCAACAAAGTTTTCAAAACGCATATAACTTAGGGAATTATGCAATCACATCAATAGAATAGAATGAAAACTTGGCAAATTTTGCCTAATACAACACTGCGTAAAGGTATTGACACTAGAACTATCACTGAAGATGATGAAAACTTTTGAAGTGAAAAGCATAAAGTTCATTAAACAATATAAGAGTGGAAAATTCTAAGTCAAACAAAAGGCCATAATTCTGTAATAAATGTGGCGATCAACAATGTGTGATGTAGAGGGGCATGGGGTCATCAGTTGTTATGTGTATATGAAGTCTGGGAACAATTCATTCAAAAGTCTTAGAGAAAAAATTTAATGAGATAATCGAGCTAAAAAGTATGACTGATAGAAGATCCTCATATTTGTATAACCACCCAACACTTCATTTTGTGGTGGATAACGAAGGAATCCACGGCATTTATTAGTCTCCTACCGGTCCGAACCGGAAGGGAATTTAGGTTTGCCCCCCGTCCGTCCGTCATTTTTTTGTCTGGACTGTAACTTTGTCATGCATTGTGGGATATTTAAACAACTTGTCACAAATGTTCACCATAATGAGATAGCGTATCGCGCGCAAGACCCAGGTCCGTAGCTCAAAGTTCAAGGTCACACTTGGAGGTTAAAGGTCAGAAATAGGCTTGTCCGGGCTCTAACTTTGTCATGCAACGTGGGATATTTAAACAACTTGTCACAAATGTTCACCATAATGAGATGGCGTGTCGCGCGCAAAACCCAGGTCCGTAGCTCAAAGGTAAAGGTCACAGTTGGAGGTTAAAGGTCAGAAATAGGCTTGTCCGGGCTGTAATTTTGTCATGCATTGTACGATTTTGAAATAACAAATGTTCACCATAATCGCGCGCAAGACCCAGGTCCGTAGCTCAAAGGTCAAGGTCATACTTGGAGGTTAAAGGTCAGACATAGGGTTGTCCGGGCTGTAACTTTGTCATGCATCGCGGGATTTTGAAATAACTCGGCACAAATGTTCACCATAATGAGACGGCGTGTTGCGCGCAAGACCCAGGTCCGTAGCTCAAAGGTCAAGGTCACAATACCTTCAGAACACAGGAACATATATTTTGCAGCTGAACATGGTAAGATATTCAACATTCCTTGCATGATCATTCACATGGGTACTTTCAACCTTTCATATGGGTACATTCAAAGATAACTATTTCTTCAATAACTTCAAAATTAACAAACTGGCTATTAAAAATAACAACTTTATTTCTTTGACATTTTTGCAATTATTGATTATTGTGTTGTCGAAACACAGTAACCTTTGACAGCAGTTTGGCATTTGTGCAATTATTGTGTTGACGAAACAGTAACCTTTGACAGCAGTGCAGCTTCTGAATTGTTAATTTTGGAAAAGATGTTTTTATATAACAGGGGCTAGTATATGCTAGTGTCATTTATGTTCTTTTCCAGTTATCTTTAGAATTTTTCTCTGCAGTCTTGAAGCTCAACTGTTGCATGACCTACCTCCTCGAACATTCCTTAACCTTGCCTAATCTTTTTTACAAGTTGTATGATTTTCCTTTCACAAGACCCGGTAGGGGACTATGGCCGTCCCTCGGACTGCTTTTTGTTTATCTTTAAAATTCATGGAATATTATAAATACCCAAGTTTATAATTTTCAATATTTGTGATAAAATTCTTTCCTCGTGTAAAGTGCCATGTGTGCCAGAGCATCATTACAACATTGACAGTATTGGAAACCAAGGCATAAAACATGCAAATAGTCGCTGCTTCAAGTAGACATATCATCACATCACACACAAACACACAGATAAAAGTCCAGACTCAATTGTATCTATGACCGTCGGGTAGAACGCCTGTCGGTTGCTTGGTGGACGGACTATAATCCTTAGAAAGACACACACACACACACACACACACACACACACACTTCTTATTTAATCAACCATAAGGTATAAAACATAATACCATCTCTTTCGTTATCAACCAATGCAGGTAACATGTTACTGACTTCATAACAAGTCTATTGATTACAAAATGCTGAAATAATTAATATTAATTATGTGACAAACTCAATATCGCATTATATTGATCAAATTTTTAAACTGCTAATAGCAAAACTTGTTCTTGGTGTCTTATCAAAGAGTCATTCACTGCCATCCAGAACAATATTTAATTTGATTTATGGATTTATGGGATGACTTAAATGAGTTTGTTTATCGTTGCAAAACGAATAGAAATCATTCGCTCACTGTGGACAGCATTTTACCCTTGAAATTTTATGAATGCGTTCACACAGTTTGGACAGTTATGGTGTGGATAAGGTTTTTCATAATCAGGTCATGACACCTTGAAAAATCAACAAGACCTCGGTCTGAGGGTGTCTCGCCCACTTCAGAAAACCGTATATAAAATGGTAGGAATATGTAAAAACAACAAAGTTGGTGAAATATGAAAAGTAGGGGAAGGTAAATGGAATGAAGTTATCAGAAAAAGTTAACTGAGATTTTTTACTTAGCCAAAGTGATGTTTAGGGAAAATAATGCAAAATATCACCTTGAACTTGGTATTTTTTGTCATTCATCAATGTCCACCAATGCCAACAATACATATGACCAAGTATCAAAGACATAAAGTGAGGCAATCATATAAAGTTAACTAAGCTAAAGTTAACTAACCAAGGTTAAGTTACATAACCAAGGTTAAGTTTGGGAAAAATAATGCAAAATATGACCTTGACCTTGCTGTTTTTTGTCATTCAGCGATGTCCACCAATGCCAACAATACATATGACCAAGTATCAGACATAAAGTGAGGCAATCACATAAAGTTAACTGAGGTTAAGTTACCTAACCAAGATTAAGTTCAGGGAAATAAGACAAAATATGACCTTGACTTTGGTAATTTTTGACGCTCTGTGATGTCCACCAATCCCAACAATACATATGACCAAGTATCAAACAAAGAAATTAAAGTTATCAGAAAAAAATAACTGAGGTTAACTTACCTAACCAAAGTAATGTTTAGGGAAAATAACGCAAAATATGACCTTGAACTTGGTATTTTTTGTCGTTCAGCGATGTCCACCAATGCCAACAATATATATGACCAAGTATCAAAGACATAAAGTGAGGCAATCACATAAAGTTAACTGAGGTTAAGTTACCAACGTTAAGTTACCTAACCAAGGTCAAGTTACCTAACCAAGGTTAAATTTGGGGAAAATAATGCAAAATATGACTTGACCTTGGTATTTTCATCATTCAGCAATGTCCACCAATGCCAACAATACACATAACCAAGATATAAATTGAGGCAATCACATAAAGTTAACTGAGGTTAAGTCACCTAACCAAGGTTAAGTTACCTTTACAACCAAGGTTAAGTTATCTAACCAAGGTTAAGTTTGGGGAAAATAAGCAAAATATGACCTTGACCTTGTTAATTTTTGTCATTCAGTGATGTCCGACAATGCCAACAATACATATGACCAAGTATCAAACAAACAAAAAAAGACAAGACCTCAGTCGGAGGGTGTCTAGCCCACCGCGGCAAACGGCATATGAAATATTTTATTAAATTTGTGCTGAAATGATGTCCACCAAAGACAACACTTCATACGACCAAGAATCAAACAAACAAAAGCGAGGTAATCATAAGAAGTTGTTACTGAGGTTAATTGGCTTAACCAGGGTGTAGTTTTGGGAAAATTAAACACAAAAAATGACCTTGACCTTGATATTTTTTGTCGTACAGCGATGTCCATAAATGCCAACAATACATATGACCAAGTATCAAAGACATAAAGTTAGACAATCACATAAAGTTAACTGAGGTTAAGTTACCTAACCAAGGTTAAGTTTGGGGATAATAACACAAAATATGACCTTGACCTTGGTAATTTTTATCGTTCAGTGATATCCACCAATGCCAACATACATATGACCAAGTATCAAACAAAGAAATTAAAGTTATCAGAGAAAGTTAACCGAGGTTAACTTACCTAACCAAACTGATGTTTAGGGTAAATAATGCAAAACATGTCCTTGACCTTGACAGTTTTTGTTGTTCAGTGATGTCCAGCAATGCCAACAATACAAATGACCAAGTATCAAAGACATAAATTGAGACACTCACATAAAGTTAACTGAGGTTAAGTTACCTAACCAAGGTTAAGTTTGGGGAAAATAACCCAAAATATGACCGTCCTTGGTAATTTTTATCGTTCAGTGATGTCCACCAATGCCAACATACATATGACCAAGTATCAAACAAAGAAATTAAAGTTATCAGAAAAGGTTAACTGAGGTTAACTTACCTAACCAAACTGATGTTTAGGGTAAATAACGCAAAACATGACCCTGACCTTGACATTTTTTTTTGTTCAGTGATGTCCAGCAATGCCAACAATACAAATGACCAAGTATCAAAGACATAAAGTGAGACACTCACATAAAGTTAACTGAGGTTAAGTTACCTAACCAAGGTTAAGTTTGGGGAAAATAACCCAGAATATGACCTGGACCTTGATAATTTTTATCGTTCAGTGATGTCCATCAATGCCAGCAATACATGAGCCAAGTATCAAACAAAGAAATTAAAGTTAACAGAAAAAGTTAACTGAGGTTAACTTACCTAACCAAACCAAGGTCAAGTTCTGGGAAAATAACGCAAAATATGACCTTGACATTGGTAATTTTGGTATTATGTGATGTCCCTTGACCCAACAAAGCAACTGACAAAGTTTCAGAAACATTTGAGCAGCGGTTCTTGAGATATAGTTGATTTAAAATGCGGCCACCGCCGCGTGACTGCTATGTCTCGCTATCCACTATCGTGGGTGAGACAAAAATGAATAGAAGTTATTCTCTCATGGAAGTCGGTCTGCCTGTGAAATCTGATGAAAATGTGGCTAAAGTGCTTGAAGAGTCTCATGCGGATAAGTTATTTTGTGACTAGGGCAATGGTAACATTGACCTTTCACCTACTGACTCCAAACTGTCGGCATGAACAGTCTAAGGCTGAAGTTTGGAAAAAACATTATAACCAATAGCATTCTAGCAATTTTCAACAAAAACATACAGTGATAGTTTATAAAGCTGACCATGAACATTTCTTGTGGTAGAATGTTTTTTCTTTAATATCATATAATGTTTTTACTGTCTTCAAAACACAACTTACCTACCCAGCAGGCATTTTTCATCAGTACAACATTGGTACAAGGTAATAATCCAGCGTGGTTCTGATATACAATTCACAGTCAAAATGAAAGTTTTTTAGATGCCTTTTTTTTGACGACAAACAGACATCAAAACCCAAATTTGTACTGATGTTGGATTAATAGTCAAAATGAACGTTTTTTAGATGTCATTTTACGGCGTTGTACCGACGTAAAAATCCAACGTTTTATTGACGTTGGATTAACAGTCAGGATGGAAGTTTTATAGACGTCATTTTCCAACGTTGTACCGACGTCAAAAACAACCTTTGTATTGACATCGGATGTTGTATTTTATTCTACTTGTGATTTTCTCTCTCATTTAATGTTTTAGTTATATTGTCCAACTTCTAAGGTTGGACAGTTTTATCCACGTTTCAGTTGTCTGACAAGCTGCAGAGTCAACAAAGTAGCAAACATTTTCTACTACACAAAGATCAATGATAATGATGGTTAACATAACATGAAAAGCGAAAGTTGATTTGTATATATTTTTATTATCTTTCAAACTCTTTATTTTTTAACTTTTTTTTTATTTCGAGTGTTTATATAGCTATTAGTCGAAATATTTATACATATGTCATAAAATAGTTAAAAGCACACATAAAACAATAAAAGTAAAAGTCATCAACCAGGAAAATAATGCCTAAGATGTGTTTTATAACATTATAATTACGTCCCTTTATTCTGTCCATGTGATGAGTGGTAACCCGAGTTGCATCAACATCATATCAATGGTGGGATTAGGTCGCTATACACATGTATTATGATTGCAGTACAGAATGAAATATGAAAATGGATAATAGTTCGTATTTTGGCGATACCTTGAATATACTTTTTGATATTGTTGATTTAAATGAAATTTATAAGACAATCCAAAGCCATATGATGCCGACCAGCAGGCATTTGACGTCAGTACAACGTTGGCATGTTATAACCTGGCATTGTAGTGGCATTGATTTCACATTCAAAATGAAAGATTATGACGTCATTTTCCGACGTATAAAAGGACGTCAAAACCCAGCGTTGTATTGACGTCAAAGGTCGACGTCTAACGGACGTCAAACCCCAACCTTTTATCTGACGTCAAATCAACGTAATTGGACGTCAAAACAACGTCGGTATAACACCATAAGATTAAGTTGTAAAGAAGTTGAATTATCAGTCAAAAAGGAAGTTTTTTTGAGAACCTATTCCAAAGTCAAACATACGTTTAAAGTTCAACGTTATTAACATCAAAAGTTGCCGTCCAACTGACGTCAAAATCCAACATTGTATCTGATTTGACTTCAACGTTATTTGACTTCAGTACACTGTCGGTGGAACGTCATAAACCAAGGTAGTACTGATGTTGGATTAACAGTCAACATTTAAACAAAATTAAACATCATATTCACACGTCAAACAAACGTCAAAGTCCATCGTTGTATTGACGATGAATTTAAGTTAATAGACTCGCACCAATGTTGTATTGACGTTGGATTTAGGTCACCATGACTGTGCATTATTTCCACGTATTTATGACCACAATCCCATGTCAGTACAACATCAAAACTTGACGCCTGTCAGACATCATAAATATTCCTTTGAAATTCCCTGAGAAGAAAATATATTTTATGGTTATGTTTGACAGAGGGCACTGGCTTACCGGCCAATAATTATTAGTGTTATTAATACTGCTCTGACAGGCCGTATAGAGTGAAGAAAGTCAACAAGTAGAAGTAGGAATACATACAGATCTAGAAGTTGATAGAGAAGAAACAGTGACAGAGTCAGAACTATACATATAGTAAATCTAACACCAACAAAGAATGTGTAAAGTGAAATGAGTCTACTTATAGACTTCCATTACTTTATCATAAAGAAAGAAGAATAAATAATAATATTTAGTTAATATGTAATCTTCGGACACACCCGTTTTTCCACGATTTCTTTTACATATTTACTGTTCCGTACGTATAATTATTTCAGCTTTTGGCTCAGATATTTTGTTTTTGCAACATTGGTTCACCTAAATATGCCTTACCTAATCAGAAATTTTTCATCTATTATATTAAATCACTTACTGTTTTCCGATTGAGTAATGACAATCGTACAATATATTCGCAGCATCTCAATCAATTCATGCAATCATGGAATTCCAAACATAGCCGAAACATCCGGCCATTTTGAAGTCACTATGGTATATTTATTAAAAGCACTGTCACAGAAACAAACAAGAAATGGCACTGTAAGTGACAAATGCCCCCAAAGTGACCTTTGACCTCTAAGTGTGAACTTGACCTTGGAGACACGGACCTGGATTTTGTGCGTGACACGTTGTCTGGTTGTGGTAAGCACTTGTGCCAAGTTATTTGAAAATCCGTCCACGAATGCAAAAGTTATTGACCGGACACAATTTTACCTTTGACCTCTAAGTGACCTTCACTTTGGAGCCACGGACCTGGACTTTGTGCACACATGGCGTCTTGTTGTGGTGAGCATGTGTGCCAAGTTATTTGAAAATCCGTCCAGGAATGCCAGAGTTATTGACCAGACACGATTTTACCTTTGACCTCTAAGTGTCACCTTGACCCTGGAGCCACAGACCCGGATTTTGTGCGCAACACATCGTCTTGTTGTGGTAAGCACTTGTGCCAAGTTATTTGAAAATCTGTCCATGAATGCCAGAGTGATTGACCGGACACGATTTGACCTTTGACCTCTAAGTGTGACCTTGACCTTAGAGCCACGGATCTCGGTTTTGTGCGCGACATGTTGTGTTGTTGTGCTGAGCATTTTTGCCAAGTTATTTGAAAATCTGTCCATGAATATCAGAGTTATTAACCGGACATGAAAGCACCTTATTTTGACCTTTGACCTCTAATTGTGATCTTGACCTTGGAGCCACTGACCTGGATTTTGTGCGCGACACGTCGTCTTGTTGTGGTGAGCAATTGTGCCAAGTTATTTGAAAATCCATCCATTACTGTCAGAGTTATTAACCGGACACAATTGTATGGACGAACGGACGGACGAACTAACGAAGGGACTGACTGACGGACGGAAGGACCGACAGTGTGACTACTATATGCCACACTTCGGTGGCATAACAATAATGTATATCTGATCCAACCAAGCACTGAATAAATAATACATACACAACATTAAATAGGTAAAAAATAAAAGAATATTTGCAGAACCAATGGATGCTCCCCAAGGTGGATGCTTTACATAAATATTTTATCAGTGGACATAAAGTTCAATGGAAAATGTTCATAGCAATGAACTTATGTAGGTCGCTATGTTATTATCTAAAATTAATACTAAGTCCCTATCCGATGGATGAGACTAATTTTCTTAGACAAAGATCAGTAATAACACAGTGCTTTATATTGATTAAAAGAATAATGGCAATCCATTACATTCCAGGTAAGAGATGTCTGATAAACATAGTATATTAAAAGACAGTGTTTACGCGAGAGTGCGTTTCTTGCGTTTTTGACGCACTAAAATGATCGGTGACGCGACATAAATCAGCTTGTGCATTTTTCGTGACGCAATGAAATTGACTAGGCTAGAAATGAAATACCCGTCAAATTATCGTCGTAATACTTTCTTGAAAAATTTCAAATGTAAGGAATCACGACTGAACTTATTTCTATTTACATCTTGGTCTATATTTAGAACAGGAAAAACTAATACCTGTACTTTCGTGTTATTGTCATCGTCATATCGATCATATTACATCTTATAATTTCATTTCAATTTACTGTTATTATGCTTATCAGAATTAGGCTTTTGTTATGTTTCAATATGTTGTTCATTTTACAGTGATCTTTGTGGCCCATGATTGGAAAATAAAGTTATTCATTCTTGGTCTATTTTTAGAACAGGTTGAACTAATGTCTCTACTTTCTGCGTTATTGTCGTCGTCATATCGATCGCGATTATATATGGGTCTGAGTAGGTAGACACTTATATAAAAACACTAGCAAATAAAAGCGCGTAGATGATCATGATACGGCCGCTAAAATGGCAGATGAACCCAAAATGAAACATAACGCCGGTTAACTTCCATTTTTTGCTGACCAATGCACCGAAGAAGATGTCTAATCAACTAATAATGCATGTCTATCTGACATCACATGGTCTACTTCATCAATGCATGTCCAAAACAATATGACCCCTATATTTACAAAATGACCCCAGTTAATTCCATAGGGGGTCGAGGATGACCCCTAAAAGAATTGAAACTGCAGACTAAAAACAAGCAAATTCCGAGAATTATGGTCCAACTTCCAAGGGCCATAACTCCGGCTTTACAGGTGCGATCCGACTGGTTATTCAGACTTGGCCGAGATGCTATTGCCCAGAAATACTGTCTACATGTTTAATGTTATTGAGCGAAAATGCCAAAATCTTCAATTTTAAAAAATCCAAGGGCCACAACTACTTCGGCATTATGGTGCTGTCTGGCTGATTATTGAACTTGGCATAGATATTATGGCCATAAACAATTGTCATAAGACTTATTAACATTGGTCGATAAATTATTGGTCGAAAACGAAAGTGGCGATGGAACGAAAATATGAACAACGGACGGAAAAGAAAAATTTAATTGTCAATAATATTGTGGACAATAACTAATATTAGGCCTACATGACTCATATATATACTGATAAAAACAAGTTTAGCAAGTTAATAAACATTAGGTAACCGTATAGTTTCTAATTAGCGACCCCGGGGGCGTGACTTTTTTTAAAAGTGGGGCACTTATTAGAACGCTTTTCGTAAGCCAGTACAAATTTTAATTTCCTTATATACTGCTAAAAAAAGTGTTACTGAAATATGGAATTAAAATTCATAAGCGTGTGTATACAGTAGCTCTGGATTTCAACCACTTTTCTTGGGATATTAATCACCTTTACACCTCAAGGTGTGTTGTTTTTTAATTTAAGGGGGGGAGGGGGGGTGGTGGCGCTAATTAGAGGGGGAAGCGCTAATTAGAAAACAATACGGATATCCGATTGAACAGAAGGTAGGCTATGTGTGGCAAATTGAAATTACACACAATTATCAAGCATTCTTTTTTAACACAATATTTTGTGAAGAAAAGAAATGCTACTACGAACTTAAAAATGAAACTACTTGTAAGATTATAACAGGAAATTCAGTTTTTAAGCTAATGATCACAAGAGGATTCAAACCCTTGGCAGCATTTGAACACGTCAATGAGTGGGACTTAGACTAAGCCTGGACACACTATTAAGGAATGTATTACCTCTTTCAGCTTGCTGCTTAGGACTGTTGGACCCATGGCCACATGTCGAGCTGGAACTTCCCTCACAGTCACTATTGGAACTCGTCGGCACAGCACCAGTCTGAAATGATACGAATATTAGACTAGACAAATGCCAACATGCCTATGACACAGTACAGGCAATATGTATATTACATAGCTTGTATACCTGATACTGTATCGGTTCCAATACTCACACTATTACCTCTACTCCACATAATGTAGAACTAAATAATCAATTCTCTTACATCCCTCACCACATACCTTTAACCCCCTCCCAAACCACCTACAATATCAATAACGAAGACACTAATTATTTCAATAAATACTAAAACTGTATCATTGGTATGATCTCTCTCTAACATATAGTGCTATCGGACGTCCCAGGCACGCATTGGCAGGTCCTAACAGTCTAACCACAGAGCCTCAACTGAAATACGTGCAAACAACCTTACCAATACCCTTTTATACTACGGCTATTCATAAGCCCCTCAATGATACTAAATGCTCCAAGGTAACTGAATCCTCCTCTTGTGATCACTAAGCTATACAAACACTGCAACTTTCCTGTATACATCTTCAAGTAGTTTACATTATAAGTTCTAAGTAGCATATCAATTTCTACACAAAATATGTTAACAAAGAATTCATGATACAATGGTTAATACAATTATCCCCACAAAGCCTCACATCTGTCTCAATCGGATACCTACGTATTGTTTCTAATTAGTTGCTCCCCCTCAACTAAGCGCCACCCCTCCCTCCCCTCCTATACAATAAAAACACAACCACACCTTGATGTTCTAAAGGTGATTAATTCACCTCAGACACATTGATGTGAAATCCAAGCTACTTTAATACACCACGCTAATGAATATAATTCTCAATTTCAGTAACACATTTTTTAGCAATCTACTATAAGAAATTAAATGTGTACATGTACTGAACAGCGTTTAATAACGTGCCCACCCATTTACAAAAATGTCACGCCCCCCGGGGTCGCTATACTTAGAAATACTCACTGTACATCCAAGATTTTAACTCTGCTAAACTTGTTACTCTATCAGTACTTCCTATACTATGCGCACTTAGCCCCTAATATTATAATTGTCCCACAATAATCCAATAGACAAACTTAAATATAAATTTTCGTACGTTGTTCAGTCGTTCCCATCGCCACTTTTCTCGTATTCTGACCAACCATAAAATCGACCCAAGTACAATCAGCTATCTTCTACAATGTATATCATTACCATAAAACAATGCCCAACTCACACAATAAACTCCTCCAGACAAGCACCTAACTCCGAAGTGATTGCACCTTGGCAATATTTAAAACATAGAAGATTTTGGCAATTTCGCTCACATAACATCAAACATGATATGACAGTATTTCTGGCATAGCTCTCGGCCAAGATCTGATAACCGTCGGATGCACCTGTCAAGCCGGAGTTATTGGCTTGGAATTTTGGACCCATAATTCTGGATTTGTATGTTTTTAGTCATGCAGGTTTCCCATTTTTTAGGGTCATCCTCGACCCCCACTATGGAATTAATGGGGTGACAATTTCTGTAAAATATAGGTGACAAATTTTTGTTCATGCTATTTATAGAAATGACCCATGTGAAGACAGATAGCCAGCATTAATAATTATTTGATTAGACATCTTCTTCGGTGCATTGGACCAGCAAAAAATGGAAGTTACACCGGCGTTATGTTTCATTTTGGGTTCATCCTCGCCATTTTAGCGGCCCGTATACATGATCCTCTAGCGCTTTTATTTGATAGTGTTATTTATATAAGTGTCTACCTAACTCAGACCCATATATAATATCGGATCTATATGACGACGACAATAAGCAGAAAGTAGAGACATTAGTTCAACCTGTTCTAAAAATAAGACCAAGAATGAATAACTTTATTTTACAATCCATGGGCCCACAAAGATCACTGTAAAAAGAACAACATATTGAAACATAAACAAAAGCCCTAATTCTGCTAAGCATAATAACAGTAAATTGAAATGAATATATAAGATGTAATTTGATCGATTATGACGCTGACAAAAACACGAAAGTACAGGTATTAGTTTTTCCTGTTCTAACTATAGACCAAGAATGTAAATAGAAATAAGTTCAGTCGTGATTCCTTAACATCTTGAAAATTATTCCAAGAAAGTATTACGACGATTAATTTGACCGGGTATTTCATTTCTAGCTAGTCAATTTCATTGCGTCACGAACAATGCACAAGATGATTTATGTCGCGTCACCGATCATTTTTAGTGCGTCAAAACGCAAGAACGCACTCTCGCGTAAACACTGTCTTTTAATATACTATGTTTATTCAGACATCTCATACCTGGAATGTTATGGATTGCCATTATTCTTTAATCACTATAAAGCACCTGTGTTATTAATGATCTTTGTCTAAGAAAATTAGGTCTCATCATACTCGGATAGGGACTTAGTATTAATTTTAGATAATAACACATAGCGAACCTACATAAAGTTCATTGCTCTTGAACATTTTCCATCTGAACTTTATGTCCCACTGACTAAAATATTTACTGTAAAGCATCACCCTTGGGGAGCATCCATTGGTTCCTGCAAATATCCTTTTATCTTTATACCAATTTAATGTTGTGTAATGTAGAAATTATTCAGTGATGGTTGGATCAGATATCATTATTGTTATGCCACCGAAGTGTGGCATCTAGCTAGTCACACTGTCGGTCCTTCCGTCGTCAGTCAGTCCCTTAGTTCGTTAGTCCGACCGTTCGTCCATAAATTGTGTCCGGTTAATAACTTGACAGTAATGGATGGATATTTCAATAACTTGGCACAATTGCCCTCACACGCACAACAAGAGACGTGTCCGCGCCACAAAATCCAGGTCTAAGTGGCTCCAAGGTCAAGATCACAATTAGAGGTCAAAGGTCAAAACTAAGGTGCTTTCATGTCCGGTTAATAATCTGATATTCATGGACAGATTATTTCAAATAACTTGGCAAAAATGCTCAGCACACAACAACAACTGTCGCAGCACAAAACCGAGCTCCGTGGCTCTAAGGTCAAGGTCAACACTTAGAGGTCAAAGGTCAAAATCGTGTCACGGTCAATCACTCTGGCATTCATGGACAGATTTTCAAATAACTTGGCACAAGTGCTTACCCACAACCAAGACGATGTGTTGCGCACATAAAATCGGTCTGTGGCTCCAGGTTCAAGGTGACACTTAGAGGTCAAAGGTAAAATCGTGTCTGGTCCAATAACTCTGGCATTCCTGGACGGATTTTCAAATAACTTGGCACACATGCTCCACACAACAAGACGCATGTGTGCAAAGTCCAGGTCCGTGGCTCCAAAGTGAAGGTCACTTAGAGGTCAAAGGGTAAATTGTGTCCGGTCAATAACTTTTGCATTCGTGGAGGATATTACAAATAATATGGCACACGTGTCTTACCAACCACTAACCCAACAACGAAAACACCGTGTCAGACAAATCCAGGTCCGTGTCTCCAAGGTCAAGTTCACAACTTAGAGGTCAAAGGTCACTTTGGGGGATGTTCTCGAGCATTTCAGTAGAAAATTCTTTTCTTGTTAATGTTTCTGTGACAGTGCTTTTAATAAAAATCCATAGTGACTTCAAAATGGCGGATGTTTTCGGCTATGTTTGGAATTCCATGAATTGCATGAATTGATTGAGATGCTGCGAATATATTGTACGATTGTCATTACTCAATCTGAAAACAAGTAAGTGATCTTAATATAATAGATGAAAAATTTCTGATTAGGTCATGGCATATTTAGGTGAACCAATGTTGCAAAAACAAAATATCTGAGCCAAAAGCTGAAATAATTATACGTACGGAACGTTAAATATGTAAAAGAAATACGTGGAAAAACGGGTGTGTCCGAAGATTACATATTAACTAAATATTATTATTTATTCTTCTTCTTCTTTATGATAAAGTAATGGAAGTCTATAAGTAGACTCCATTTCACTTTACACATTACTTTGTTGGTGTTAGATTTACTATATGTATAGTTCTGACTCCTGTACACTCGTTTCTTCTCTACTCAACTTCTAGATCTGTATGTATTCCTACTTCTACTTGTTGACTTTCTTCACTCTATACGGCCTGTCAGAGCAGTATTAATAACACTAATAATTATTGGCCTCCGGTAAGCCAGTGCCCCTCTGTCAAACATAACCATAAAATATATTTTCTTCTCAGAGAATTTCAAAGGAATATTTATGATGTCTGACAGGCGTCAAGTTTTGATTTTGTACTAGACATGGGATTGTGGTCATAAATACGTGGAAATAATGCACAGTCATGGTGACCTAAATCCAACCAGTCAATAACACATTTGGTGCGAGTCTATTAACTTAAATTCATCGTCCAATACAACGATGGACTTTTCGACGTTTGTTTGACGTGTGAATATGATGTTTAATTTTGTTTAAATGTTTGACTGTTAATCAACTCAACATCAGTACTCACTTGGTTTATGACGTTCCACTCGACAGTGTAACTGAAAGTCAAATAACGTTGAAGTCAAATCAGATACAATGTTGGATTTTGACGTCAGTTGGACGGCAACTTTTGATGTTAATAACGTTGAACTTTAAAACGTATGTTTGAATTGGAATAGGTTCTCAAAAAAAACATTCCTTTTTGACTGATAATTCAACTTCTTTACAACTTAATCTTATGGTGTTATACCGACGTTGTTTTGACGTCAATTACGTGATTTGACGTCAGATAAAAGGTTGGGGTTTGACGTCCGTTAGACGTCGACCTTTGACGTCAATACAACGCTGGGTTTTGACGTCCTTTTATACGTCGTGAAAATGACGTCATAATCTTTCATTTTTGAATGTGAAATCAATGCACCTACATAGCCAGGTATATAACAATGCCAACGTTGTACTGACGTACAAATGCCTGCTGGTCGGCATCATATGGCTTGGATTGTCTTATAAATTTCATTTAAATCAACAATATCAAAAAGTATATTCAAGGTATCGCCAAAAATACGAACCTATTATCCATCTTTCATATTTCATTCTGTACTGCAATCATAATACATGTGTATAGCGGACCTAATCCCACCATCTGATATGATGTTGATGCAACTCGGGTTACCACTCATCACATGGACAGAATAAAGGGATCGAATTATAATGTTATAAAAACAACTTTAGGCATTTATTTCCTCCTGGTTGATGACTTTTACTTTTATTGTTTTTATGTGTGCTTTTAAACTATTTTATGACATATGTATAAATATTTCGACTAATAGCTATATAAACACTCGAAATAAAAAAAAGTTAAAAAATAAAGAGTTTGAAAGATAATAAAAATATAATACCAAATCAACTTACCGCTTTTCATGTTATGTTAACCATCATTATCATTGATCTTTGTGTAGTAGAAAATGTTTGCTACTTTTGTTGACTCAGCAGCTTGTCAGACCAACTGAAACGTGGATAAAACTGTCCAACCTTAAGAAGTTGGACCTAAACTAACTAACAAACATTAAATGAGAGAGAAAATCACAAAGTAGAATAAAATACAACATCCGATGTCAATACAAAGGTTGTTTTTGAACGTCAGGTACAACCGTTGGAAAATGACGTCTATAAAACTTCCATCATGACTGTTAATCCCAACGTCAATAAAACGTTGGATTTTTCTACGTCGGTACAACGCTCCGTTAAAATGGACATCTAAAAAACGTTCATTTTGACTATATACTCCAACATCAGTATACAAATTTGGGTTTTGATGTCTGTTTGTCGTCAAAAAAAAAGGAATCTAAAAAACTTTCATTTTGACTGTGAATTGTATATACAGAACCACGCTGGATTCATTACCTTGTACAATGTTGTACTGATGAAAAATGCCTTGCTGGGTATGTAAGTTGTGTTTTGAAGACAGTAAAAACATTATATGATATTAAAGAACAAAAACATTCTACCACAAGAAATGTTCATGGTCAGCTTTATAAACTATCTACTGTATGTTTTTGTTGAAAATGCTAGAATGCTATTGGTTATAATGTTTTTTCCCACACTTCAGCCTTAGACTGTTCATGCCGACAGTATTTGAGTCAGTAGGTGAAAGGTCCATGTTACCATTGCCCTAGTCACAAAATAACATACTCCGCATGATACTCTTCAAGTCATCTTCTAGCCACATTTCATCAGATTTCACAGGCAGACCGACTTCCATGAGAGATTTTCGAAACTTCTATTCTTTTTGTCTCACCCCCGATAGTGGATAGCGAGACATAGCAGTCACGCCTGCGGTGGCCGCATTTTAAATCAAACTATATCTCAAGAACCGCTGCTCACAATGTTTCTGAAACTTTGTCAGTTGCTTTGTTAGGGTTCACAGGGACATCACATACTACCAAAATTACCACATGTCAAGGTCATATTTTGCGTTATTTTCCCAGAACTTGACCTTTGGTTTGGTTAGGTAAGTTACCTCAGTTAACTTTTTCTGTTACACACTTTAATTTCTTTGTTTGATACTTGGCCTCCATGTATTAGCTCGGCAATTGATGGACATCACTGAACGATAAATAATTATCAAGGTCCAGGTCACTATTCTGGGTTATTTTCCCCCAAACTTAACCTTGGTTAGGTAACTTAACCTCTCAGTTAACTTTATGTGAGAGTCTTCACCTTATGTTCTTTGATACTTTGGTCATTTGTAATTGTTGGCATTGCTGGACATCACTGAACAAATAAAAAAATGTCCAAGGTCAGGGTCATGTTTTGCGTTATTAACCCTAAACATCAGTTTGGTTAGGCTAAAGTTAACACTCAGTTAACCTTTTCTGATAACTTTTAATATTTCTTAGTGTTGATACTTGGTCCATATGTATGTTGCATTGGTGGACATCACTGAACGATAAAAATTACCAAGGACGGTCATATTTTTGGGTTATTTTCCCCAAACTTAACCCCTTGGTTAGTGTAACCTTAACCTCAGTAACTTTATGTGAGTGTCTCAATTTACTGTCTTTGATACTTGGTCAATTTGTATTGTTGGCATTGCTGGACATCAACTGAACAACAAAAACTGTCAAGGTCAAGGACATGTTTTGCATTATTTACCTAAACATCAGTTTGGTTAGGTAAGTTAACCTCGGTTTAACTTTTCCTCTGATAACTTTAATTTTCTTCTGTTTGATACTTGGTCATAATGTCTAGTTGGCATTGGTGGATATCACTGAACGATAAAAATTACCAAGGTCAAGGTCATATTTTGTAGTTATTATCCCCAAACTTAACTATGGTCTAGAGTAACTTAACCTCAGTTAACTTTATGTGATTGTCTAACCTTTATGTCTTTGATACTTGGTCATAAGTATTGTTGGCATTTATGGACATCGCTGTACGAACAAAAAATACTCAAGGTCAAGGTCATTTTTTGTGTTTATAATTTTCTCCCAAAAACTACACCCATGGTTAAGCCAATTAACCTCAGTCAACAAACCTTCTTATGATTACCTCGCTTTAGTTTGTTTGATTCTTGGTCGTATGAAGTGTAGTCTTTGGTGGACATCATTTCAGCACAACAATTTAATAAAATATTTCTCATATGCCGTATTGCCGCGGTGGGCTAGACACCCTTCCGACTGAGGTCTTGTCTTTTTTTGATTGTTTGACTACTTGGTCATATGTATTGTTGGCATTGCTCGGACATCACTGAATGACAAAAAATAACCAAGGTCAAGGTCACTATTTTGCTTATTTTTCCCCCAAACTTACACTTGGTTAGATAACTTAACCTAGGTTGTAAAGGTAACTTAACCTTGGTTAGGTGACTTAACCTCAGTTAACTTTATGTGAATTGCCCTCAATTTATATCTTGGTTTAAGAGTATTGTATAGGCACTTGGTGGACATTGCTGAATGATGAAAATACCAAGGTCAAGTTCATATTTTGCCATTATTTTCCCCCAAATTTAACCTTGGTTAGGTAACTTGACCTTGGTTAGGTAACTTAACGTTGGTAACTTAACCTCAGTTAACTTTATGTGATTGCCATCACTTTATGTCTTTGATACTTGGTCATACTAACTATTGTTGGCATTGGTGGACATCGCTGACACGACAAAAAATACCAAGTTCAAGGTCATATTTTGCGTTATTTT